>JAPYYQ010001671.1:0-34986 GCA_030522585.1 Anagyrus pseudococci
GGGCCTGCTGGTGGCGGGTGAGGGCGCTATCCGTTCATTTCTTTTACTTTAAAAGTGTGGTATTTCTGGCAGAAAGTGGGGGGACTACAATTTGATCTTTTCGGAGGAGGCCTCATACAATCTGAATTGAACTTCACTAGGTAAGTTCGTTCAATTCTTCAATTACCTTCGCTTTTACGGAAAGACAACATATCAGAATTGCCGTTATTTATACCTGTTTTTTAAAAAAGGTCATTTTTTAGGATCTCACTACTTTTGAGTTTGCATGCAACTTCAGGGTAAAAACGTGAACCGCCAATCCAGGGTAAAAACGCGAAACGCAAATTCAGGGTAAAAACAAATTTTTTGCAACGACGTGCGCGGGGCGCGAATCCACGCACTCGAGCGAGCGTGGATTTGCGCCCCGCGCACGCCGTTGCGAAAAATATTGTTCGATACACGTGTAAAAAATGATTCTCAACTCGAGTGAGTTGTCACCCTCGCTTCGCTCGGGCGACAAACCTCACCCTCGTCGCGAATCATTTTTCACGCACTAGTATCGAAATATACTATGACAAAATTATTTCCGCGTTTTAACCTATTGCCATCGCCAATTTTATAGAAAAAGACCTATTTGAGTCCATTTTTTTTATATTAAATAAAAGTTTAGGCTATAAAATTATTATAGCAAGTTAAATCATGCAGATCTATGCAAGATAACCATTATTTTTTTTCAAATTGAAAAACGTTCCATCCAATATTAGCGTATACAATGGAGCGGGCGCCGAATGCAGTTTTTTTAAACTTGCCTTCGTGGCGCGCCACTTAATACGTATTTTCTAATAAACGAAAATTCATGGTGAAGTGAACATTTAGGAAAAAGACTTGAGGTAAAAAAACAGTATTAAAAAATTCATGGGCAGCACTTACAGTCAATGATGAACGTTAAAAGGATTTGCCCTTAGGTCCCCGAGCGAAACCTCGTAAAATATTCTCGAGAGCTTAAAATCGCCAAAGGGTTGAACGGCAAGTGCAAAAGGGATCATGGACGACGGTCGAAAGGTTGTTCTAGTGGAGCAGTCCTGCGCTGAACACAGTTATTCCCTTTTTCCCATTAAGATTAGCGTGGTAATGGCTACGCGACACGATCACGTCGCGCTGTGGTTAATTGTCCAGACTAAATTTCAGCCGGAGGGGCAACTTTTGCCACTACAAAGAGAGCATATACAGAGAAAATAGGACTGACCATAAGTCATTGGACATAGTACTTTTGTATTAGTCAACATTGTCCTTTTAATAATTTTGTTGTGTATTAATAAATAAAATTAAATAAATGAATACCACGGGTTTGTGTTAAAAATCGATAGGTTTTTAAATTAGTATTAATAAACGCTGAACAAGAATTGATAGTAAATACCAATGCGCGTAGAGTGAGAACAACAAACGAATGAAAGGCAAAGTTAATTAATTCAGAATGGCAGAATAAGAGAGAAAACTAAGTGTAGAGGGGGATAAAATCGTAGTGATCTCGTAAACAAGCGATGACGCTCTCAAGGCTCAGCGAGAGCTTCGCCGCGCGCGATTTCCCGGCAAATGAGTCGCGAGAGGGAAGTGAAGCCGGGCTGAAAGCTCGGCGGCTTCGTCGGGCCGCCGCCGCTGCCGCAAACGCGACTGTAGAATCGCTGGTTCGTAAGAGCCGCTGTTGCGCCCTGGGGTAGGCACTCACGCGGGCGGTAGTAGCAACTCCCTTGTTCGCGAGCCTGCCATAAATAGAGCGCGCAAGAGGGAAAAGTGAGGCGCGAACGCTGCCGCCGCCACGGCAGACTAGCTCGGCGGGGTTGAAAGGCGCGTATGCAGCCACCTCTTTCTCTCTCAGCGTCCTCAGCCCGACGCCGGAATTCGCCGTGTGGAAGGCCGCGAACAATGAGCCGGCACTTCGACCGCGTAATTGAAGTTAATAGGAGAGAGCTCGAGAAGCTCCTGAGGGACCGGCGCCGCCCTCCTCTTCCCCCTTTCTCCGGCCTACCGCTGCTCGCGGAAAAGCTTGGGCCCAGACGCAGAGCCTGCCGCGAGCGGATGGGAGTTTAAAGAGCCGCAGCTGCCGGCGCAAACGAATTCTCGATCCCTAAGACTTCCTGGAATTTCTCGAGTTCCCGGTCAAAATCTTACTTGTTATGAGTAGTTACTGCTGCTGCCGGCCGCAATTTTCGACGAACAAAACTATGGCGAATTTTTCCTGTATAGACTTTCGAGAGCTTTTCCGTCTCTTTTTTAATTATCGTTCTTTTGCGTATCATATATTCGTAGGTATATATAATTTTGATTAAAATTTCGGGTAAAATGTTTGGCTTCTTTGATTTTCTGGTTTTTAATGCTAACGAGGTCAAATTCTCAACTTCAAATGTATCCTAATGATTATTTATTTTTAACCATTTTTTCAACTGATTATTGAGAATCCACATTTTCAAAAAAAAAGCACAGCAATAATTCAGCAGTACAGAAAGTCCCTATCTAAAAAATAATCACCCGATAAGACCACACACGCTTACGTTCCAGGGCTGGGCATAATTGCAAACATCAATTCCGTTACGACTTTTAAAATTAACATTCCGTTACGAATCACTAAGTACAGGCATCGAGTATAAGGTACAGACCTCCATCGCGATTAGAGAAAAACCAAAAAAGGGAGGGATGAGAGAATGGCTTCTAGTCTCGGGACATTGGGCGTCTAGCTATACCAGCGCACATAGCCGCACGCGATAGATAATTTGAATGGTATAGTGGGATCGTCGGGGGAAAAACGGGAGCAGCGCGTCATCGGAAACGCCGTCACGGTATAGGAAGTTTCCCGTTGCTCGAGCGCGCGCGCGCTCGCACACTCGGGGCGCGCACAAAAGCCGAGCGGGCTATACCAGACACACCCCGGGTTAAATGGTCCGTTGTGCGCTGAGGACCATATGGCGCTCTCTCTCTCTCTCTCTTTCGAGCTCTATTAGATTAGATTAGTATCGGCCGGCCCTCCATTGTCGCAAAACCCCAACACGGCTGGAGAACAAAGAAACGACTCTCTCTCTCGTTTTCCGTAGCGCTCAAGCGCGTAAGAAGCTAGTAGCGCTGTCTGTTGTACTTTGTTGCTCGAGCACGATTAGCGTCAGATTGGCGAGTGGCCTCCAGCAGAGCATGTGTGCGGACTGATACAGGCAGCACACGTTCGTTTGTAAAGCGGTCGCGTGCTATGCCTTTCAGATATCTCCTAGCGATTAAGCTTTTACTTTCTCTTCAACTCCTCGGGCCTTTATTTCGACGATGATCATGTGTCCCGGGAAAGAGCAGACTTTGCTTTTGGACACTTTCGGGAGGGGATTTTTAAAGAGCTTCGTGTCACAGCAAGGAGGACAATAAAATATACGAATAGATTTGATTGAGCAGTTAAGATAATTATGACGTGTACCTTGTGATTTCGAGACAGCTCTGACAGGGAAGCTTAATGAAAATGTCACATGGCATAATTGTCTCGGAGTAACGGCGAAGGAAAGTAGGGGAAAAAAATAACGATGCCGCTACCGGGCGATATTAAAGTCTTACGTTGTTATGCCCATTGACGTATACTTCAACGTTTTATCTCAAACCCGTGGATGACTTACAGTATTCGGCTTCGCGCTCGAATGCCCGGCTAATACCAAGTGCCGATATCACTGGGGCTTCACGAGCAAACGAGCAAGTGAATGACAGACGAGAGAGATGCTCTTATTCTCTTTCACCCCCCAAGCGCGCCCATGATTTTATCGACGAGCCTCCTCGTCAATGCGAATGTTTGTTAATTAATTAATTAATATTCATATTCTGTTTATTAAAATTGCGATTTCCATCATAACTGTAGTTGTGGAAAAATAAATTAAAAAACAAAAATATCACAAAAGAAAAATATATTGACGTTTTATTATTTATCAATATCAAATTCAAATTAGCGATTCCGCGAAGCCTTTCAGAATAAAGAATGGTATCGGAGGAACATAGCCGACAAATGAAAATGAGTCAGTAATTTGATAATCAATTTGCCAAAAACGAAACTTATTGGGATACCGAGCGAAACGCCGAAATCCGGATAGAAGCTACGGAATATCGTTTTTCAATTACGTAATTAATATCGTGCAATTGTAAAATTCGTTACAAAAAAACCAAAGAGAGAGAGAGAGAGAGAGAGAGAGAGAGAGAGAGAGAGATGCCACGCGTGATAGCTTACCCGCATCGAATGACCTTTCATTTAGATCGATATATGCCAGAGCGAGTGCTACTTTACACTGCGCGCTCAGCGCGAGCTATAGCAATTCACTAATAACGAGGCCGCGTGCGTACCGGAAAAGTGATGCGAATGATATTTTATCACGGGGAAACAGAGACCAAGAGCAGACCCGAATAATTTCAAATGAAAATGCAGCCGTGGCTAGAGACTTACGCTCGTGCTCACACCCGGGGCAAACAATTTAAATCACAGCTTTTCTCAGAGCTAAAATAATACGCTCATTCGTAGTTAATAAGGGCAGGAATTCTCTACTTCCTTGAACTTTCCAGTTCAAAGAGGAAGGGTGTGAAGCCCCTAAGCTTAGCTACTGACCTTGAACTGGTGATTAAAGGAGAGGGGAAGGGAAACACCTGTCGGCGATCGATCGATCCTATCAGGGGACACCGGGACGAGTGAAAATGCCCGATCGATCTCTGAGGATCGAAGCGATGATGGATATATTGCCACGAGGCCCTCCGAACTAGCTGTCGAGCTCACGCGAGCGTGACTGTCTCCCCGGCCCGCTCTAACTCGTTCACGGTCATCGGACCGACACCGAACCGTTTATAATTCGCACGGGAGCTACACGTGCACGTTTTGCTTGCTCTTGGATTGAACACACACGTGACTCGCACGTTGTACACAACTCTCCTTGTACACTGAGAAAAGTGTTGTAACAAAAATGATTATTTTTTTAGGAAAGTGGGGATTTACTTTCGATTGTGCTAATTTTTACTATGTTACATAGTTATTTTTATTATGAATATAGTAAAAATTGTTACATTCATAATAAATTACTATGTAACATAGTGAAAATTAGCACAATCAAAAGTAGATCCTCACTTTCCTAAAAAAATAGTCATTTTTATTATAACACTTTTCTCAGCGTATTGCTTTCTTAAAGAGAAAGCCTTGTAACGGTGAAAATTTTCGATTCCGTAATTTTGCGTTTTCTCGACGTTTTGAAGGTTTTTAAATACGAAGACACTGTTTTTAGAAAAAGTCTGTATGGACACTGTTTTTAGAAAAAGTCTGTATGTGTGTATGTATGTATGTATGTATGTATGTATGTATGTGGTCATTTTTTTGTCCCACGATAACTCGAGTAAAAAATAAGATATCGACTTGAAATTTGGTACACTCATTCGGTACATTTTACTTAAGAACTGATTAAATTTTGGGACCGATATGACTTTATTTAGGGTGTCAATTAATAAAAACGTTTTTTTCTCGATTTTCCTAATTTTGTTATAATTTTTGTTGGTGATAGTATAAAGAATTGAAAATTGGCACACTTGTTTATTGTGTACTACTTGAGAATTCATTAAATTTTGTGATCGATCTGTCCTTATTTAGGGTGTCTATTAATAAAAACGTTTTTTTAAAAATTAAAAAATTAAAAATGTTGGTTTAAACTACAAATATAAAAAAATTGTTATGCAGCGGTTTTTTTTTGGTTTGCCAATAAATAATAAATGAAGTTCAACGGCAATTTTGAATACGACTTGATTGGAAATTCGATATTTTCAATCGAAGCAATAAATAAATACTTTGAATATCGAAATATTGAATGGCTTCCAGCGAACTACATAATAGACCATCATTTTTCATTCGGCTTGTTTCGGTTAAACATTGCGGTTTTAAAACAAATAATCAATTTTTTCTGTTAAATCTCAACTCTTTATGCCAGAGACGCGTTGAAGATAATTAAATAGACGCCTTTCAAGCGTAGCCCTGTAACAGCTTGGCTTGTGTACACTGGCAAGTATTCGGGGGCGCTAAGGCTTTGCAAGACTAACATCTTTGTGGTGTGCCTGCGTTTGAGAGTTCTTAATCACAGCTGTCAGAGCATGGGATAACACTTATTTACTTTGGATCTCACAATAAACGCAAAATTCGGGGCCAGTTTCATGGCTTCCACGAAAGATTGAAATCATAAATTTTCCTACGCCGCTGGCAAAGGGACTTATTTTTAGTGCCTACTATACCGTTGCAAATTCGAATCGTTCATTTTATTACCGATTTACAATTTTGTAAGATTAAATCTCCGTTGCGATCCATTTACATTGTTTTATTAATACTGCCTATATTTTGAGCTTGGTCAATTTTAGCGATTCCACTTCTTTGCTACACTAAAAATGAACAGCTGCATTACAGTGACGGACATTTCATCTGCATAATTGATTTACCTTTGAATAAAATTGGTATAAAGTATATTGCCGAAGTATGTCTAATGAATTAATCCTTTATCCAATGTAAAAATTTTACGAGATCGTAAAATTTTAATTCCCTTTTAATTTTCAAATAGTCATTCATCTATTAAGTTCAATATTATACTAAAGAAAACCTATATCGATAACGTGAAAAATGCACACTGACCGCACATATGTGCGCATCTTCTTTTACCCAGCACGGTCTTTCAAGTTGCAGATGATGAAAAAAAAGCACAGGAGGGAGTTTCTCATGGGAAGCGAAGGCGGAGCTCCTTACAGGCCAGCGGCTCTCTCCCAGTTTTCCTTTTACACAGTCGCATGTAAAAGGCAGAGAACAGTAGTGGTAGCGCCAGGGCAACACGACGAATAACATGCAAATTCAATGGGGATCGGAGAGGCAGGAGAGAGGAAGACTCGTGTGTCCTTGCCTCTCTCTCGCCTAGCTCAGCCAAGACGCGCGCAAGTTTACCGGGGCCTCGCGAATTCGGACGAGCCAGCTCCCGATCAAAGGAGCTTCCTTGAGCAGCGAGTCTTTGTAACGTACTCGCCTGGCTCTTTCTCCGCTCTCGGCCTCGCTTATGCGAATTTAAAAACGTTTATGCAAATGAGAGCCGAGGCGCCCTGCGGGCCAAGTGAATTGTGCGCCGATCGCTGGGGGAAAGAGAGATGCCGGGCGACATGTCGGTTAGCAAAAGCCGACTACGCTGAAAAACCTGGGATAGCAGAGCGATCCCGGATATGCGAGCATTCGCGCTGTGTGCAATAACCGTGCTTGATCCGGAAAAATCGATAGGGCTGCTGCTGCTGCTACACGCGATCCGTGTGTGTGTGCGAAGTAGGTTATTGCCTCCGTACGAGCATCTGTCAATGCATAATGGCCGAGAGGGGGGCAAGGCACGCGCGCAGTTCTCGTAACTTTTGTGAAATAAAGCGCACGCCCCTCGCTTTAATTTTGAAAGAGCGCACTCTGGCTTTCCCCACCCCCTCTTTTCCTATACGAGCGCTTGCTTTATATGTGTTTTCCCCGATGCGCCCCCCCCCCTCCGTGCGCAGCTCCTCTACGACGTGTACGTACGTGCAGAGGGCCGTTATGCTTGTATTAATAGGTGGCAATGTGTTGACTCCGCCTTGCCGATGGCAATGGCACTGCTGCAGCAGCAGGAGCGGTGAGCGTTCGTAAGACGGTGATTAATAACGCGAGACGCGTCGTCGAATATATATATTAATAATGTAATATACTTTTGGGGGAGACAGGAAAAATGAGAAATTTCTTAGTGTCGAGGGAGCGTTGGTAATCAGTGTCGTAAGGCTGATGCATACGTTTCTACAAACATTGTATATATTGTTTCTATTTTTGAAAAACAATTATGAAAACTTGCCTTCAAGTCGTTGGTGCACTCGCGGGTAGACAGTAAGGCCTCGACACTTTGAAATTTAAGGTATAATAATGTAATTAGCGGAGCTCGAGAATTCCGAATTAATACTCAAAGATGTCGGCCGTGCGGGCAGAGAGCGGCGTCGTCTCTCTCATTGAAATAATTAATACGTATGCCAATCAAGCGCGCGTACAAAGCAGCCGTTTTCTCGCGAAATAAGTAAATATCCCGCGCGAAGAGCTTCAAACTGAATTTCATCAGAGCCGATCGCAACGAGAGCATACGAGGCGCAGATAACATCAAAGGATCGCGCATTATGCGCGGCAAAGCATAGACACATTGGCGCACGCATATCGCTAGAGAGAAAGAGAATTTAGCGCGAAGCGCCAGGAGAACCAGGCTTATGCGCCAACCCATTTCTTGCCTGCCTATTTACGCAACGTCACTCGTGTGCGTTCCCCATCCAAAGCCGCGCCGGCCGTTCGACGGCCCTGTTAAAACGCGAAAGTCGGGGCTGCGTAACGACAGCCGTGCCCCTCCCAAGCGAGAGCGCAACTCCTTTTTATGCGCTTGGCTTTTTTATGCGTACTTTGCTGATACAACATACACATACGCGAGCGTAAGGGCGATGTGCGCACAGGATTCGAGAACGAAGAGGAGGTTGACGCGGTTTACGGGGCCCCGGTATAGCCGAGCCGTTTTGCTCTCGGCCGTTATCACGTTAGCGCGAAAGAGAAAGTGAGGGAAGATTGCAGCGCGAGAGAGTTTACGTTGTTTTCAGTCCAGGCACCGGGCGAACTTTATGGAAAAAAATGCTAAGTCTGCAGGAAATTGCGCCGCGCCTATAGGGTTATGTGTATGCTTAGCGCAAGGATATTCCATGACTCCGAGCGGAGTATTGACGCGGAGAGCAAGACTGTGCGCGTGACAGTTCGCTTCTCTCAAAAGACGCGGATCTTGTTTCGAGAGAGCGTAAAGGCGAGCAGCCGGCTCGAGAAGCCAATGGGGGGATGGAAGAAAAAAAAAGGGAAAATCGAGAACTGGGCGTAAGAAGCAGGCAGGAGGCTGCAGCGATTCATAATTCCGAATCCTTATTGCGAGAGTTGCCCGGCGCGCACCACATATTATCCGAGGAGAGACGCGCGCAGCTGCCACCGCACGCGAACGCGAAGAAAAAGAAAGCGCCAGCCGCTCGATCGTATAAGGACCGGTTGATGCGAGGAACGGGACCAAGCTGCTGCTGCTGCTGCTGCTGCGGCATCGCCGCTCTAAAATCTCGTCTTTCCTCCCCTCCCCCACTCCTGCGCGATATCTCGGCTTTCGCCGAGGATGCTTTCAGGGACGCGATGCCACCTGCCGGTCCTTCGATTTTTGGTCCTTTTGCCGCTGCGAGAGGGAGGCTGTTTCGGAGCGCACGCGATCACGGAGGCTCTTTTTTTCTTATTTATATACGGGCAAGCTTGTTTTTTCGTAACGCTCGGCGAAATCGTCGAGAGAGAGAGAGCCTTGGCGAAGGCAATTGCAGCTTGTATTATAGGCTCCACGTGATGGTCGGGCTTAACAATTGGCTCGCGCGACGCCGCTGATTCGAGCTGGTCCTCAGCCTTTTTTTCGGCACGGGGGACTGCTTTTTAGGCATGGAAATCAGTTCGGCCAGCTGCAATTACTGGCCACGTGCGCGCTTGATTTCTTTTTTTATCGGATCTTTTTTTTTGCTCCGGCCCCGACAAACTCGAGTACCAAAACAGCAATTTTTTTTAATGACAAATTTAATCAGTTTTTTGTTCCTTGCTATCTACAAGTGCGTTGTAATGATGCTTGTTGAAAATATTTCAATTCGAGAATTACAAATTCCGAAAAGTAGACCCACCGATTTATCGCGAAAATCCGGAGGAAAAACACTTTCGAATTCCATTTCTCGCGCGTATAAGACACAAAATACATCAGCGAGCACAACGAAAACGGGCTGCTATATCAAAAAGAATGTAAAAAAGGTGGGCAACGGAAAAAAAGCCCAGTCATCTTGCAGGCGAGCACAAAAATCTTCTGATTGAATGCGCCGGTGATACGCAATTTCAGAAGTAGCGCGACGGGGGCGTGCGGAAGGAGGGCAACAGGCGTCGCGGAGCATTCGAGGCCGTCTTATCCGGCTTCTCGGAGAGGCAAATCGCATTTCTGCGTCGCGATTCTCCGGGTGCGCCCTCTCGTCTCTGGTGTCCTCGACCCTCCGGCAGCACACACACGCACATCCCGACACAGTGCTCGTCATCTCTGCACGCGCATCCTCTCTCGGGCGATCGGAACGAATCCACTTATTGGCACGCCAGCTTCCACTCCTCCCTCGTGCCGCATCGCCTTCGGCGCAGCCGTCTACGCCGGAAGCCCTGCCCCAGCCCCTGCTCTCTGCCATGCCCCCACCCTAACTCCGTCCTCATCTCGGTCCGATTTTCTGTATATTTTCTACAGACACTCCGCTCGGGCGTCCCCCAGCTCGCGGGAAATCGCCTCGTCGATATATGTTGCGCTCTTATTTCAGGCCTCAACACCGGGGAGAGAGAGAGAGAGAGAGAGAGAGCAGGCGCACACACGGCCGGACGTGTAATTACCCACTGCTGCATTGGTGCTTCTCGGTATATACGCGCGCACGTGTGAGACGCGTAATTTTGCCCTCCGCACCGCGTACCCTACCCCAGCTACCATCTATCTCCCTCTTTCTTGGCTACTGCATTCCAGGATACGCTAATTGCAGGTAAAAAAGAGAGAGCCCCTAGGCCAAAAGCAAATAAATCATAAGTGCGCGCGGGGGCCGGATGAGGTGGCAGAAAAACGAGCCTCCTACTTCTTTTTGATTCGATCTCAATTATTAAATGCGTCGTAATGACTCGCGTATACCGGGAAATTCACCGGCGCACCGCGCTATTTTTCCCAATCGACTCTTTTCTTCCAGACGAAATGTGTTTATAATAATTTCAGGAGTGCTTGTTCAAGGGATGCTCAAATTGGCCTCTTACTAATTAGCGCGACGCGACTCTCACGGATACACTTTTTATCGCGTCGTAACGTGTCTCTGCAGTTTAACGCATATATAAAATGTTTTATTTTTTATTCCTGTAAATAATTGTCTTTACAATGGAATTGTAAATTTTTGCTTTCGCAGACGATAATATAATCATTAACATTACCATAATGAAATATCGTATCTCAACCTAATTATACTGGCAGATGCGTAGCGCATGGCTAAATTGCCTCAGGCACTGCTACCGTTTCAATGATCTTCAAATTTCGCTGCAATACGCAATCATGTAATGCATTGGTAATTAAACCTGATTTTTATTACTGTTTAACAACTAATTAGCAAAAACATACGCGAAATTATTAAATAAAAGAATTTATCTCTCCATTTCCCCTCTATAAAGGGAGTTTGAACATTTCGCGTGAACAACAAAAGCGTACCGCGACCCTACTGAGGCTCGTAAAAAAAAGCGCAACGATAAAAGCTACTCTTTATTAACACATTAAGCTCATGATTTATACGAATCGCTCGTGGATGCAATAACGATCTCACCGCTGTACGTTTTTTTACGCAGTAACCACGTGACATCTTGGCGAAAAGGTCTTCCCCCGCATGGGCCAGCAAACATCGAAGGGCGAAGGAAGATCGATTAGGGCTGCGCGACACCAAAGTACGCCAGGCTATTTCGTTATTCGGCACTTAGGGAGAATCAATCGACAACAACGGGAAGGGACGACGTAGATGCGATAGTAACGCTCGAGTCTTGGGGAAGCAGGAAATTAAAAGGACCAGAGGGCATCGTGCGCTGACCCCCTTCCCACCCCTGGCAATTTAGCAAGGCGTTCGTTGCTCTCTCCTTGAGTTTGCTCGCTGCTACGACCTGGCAGTACTGGCACCTTTGCCCCTTTCTCCTCGAGGCTAAAAAGAAACGGAGAAAGAGAGAAGGAGCAATCGCTTGGGCAGCAGTCAACCCGTTGTGGCTTGACGACTTTGCTGTTCCGCGGCAGTAGCGTCGCTCACTCTCTCTCTCTCTCTCTCTCTCTCTCTCTCTTGGCTGAAGAAATACGAAAAGCTTTACTTTGTTACGACTGTGTCTGTTTAGTTTCGGCACTTCTCTCTCTCTCTCTCTCTCTCTCTCTCTCTCTCTCTCTCTCTCCCTCTCTCTCTCTCTCTCTCTCTTCGCTCTTTCTCTCTTGGAATTGTACACATATTTCAGAAGCGGACTGAAATGAAAATAGGAGAAAAGTCTATTTTAGTGGTTTTTGAAATACAGAGTAGGCTTCTTTCTCAATTACGTATTGAATTTATTAACGGTTTAAATATACATTTTAGTTCACCGATAATAGAAATTTTTGCTTTAATGATATACTTGCCCTGGTAGGAATCATGCCATTTTTAAACGCTTTTTTGCCCATTTACTGGCTAGTTCTTGGAATTTTGCTAAAAATCCCAATAAATGGCTAGTAAATGTGAGATGAAGCGTTTCAAAAATGGGCAAAATGGCGTGATTCTATCAAGGTGGGTCTATAAAAATAATTGATACAGTAAAATCGAGTTAAAATTCTTTGAATTGATTCAAGCCTACATTCCGACGACCAAAGCACTTTGAGTTCGCACTGAAAACTAGACAGACAAGTTTATTCTTATATACGCTTTCCTGCTATTTACCTAAGAAATTTGAGCGCTTAAACTATTTCACTTCATTATTTCAGAACTCGAATTGCCTGGTTAAACTTATTCAAAAGTTCAAATACTAAAATATCAAATATACGGTATATAAGGATTGTCGGGACAGATCTGAAACTCATGAACCACTAGATAACTCGGGCATAATCCGTCAACCCTTGTTTTTGCTCGGGCATGTGAATTTGTGGCTATTTGCGGGCAACTCCCGTGAGAAGAGTTTGCTAGCTCGGTTTTTTTTCTCCTTTTTGCTTTCTCAAAGAGAAAGTTTTGTAATGTTGAAAAATTTTAATTTTGTAATTTTGCGTTTTCTTTACATTTTGGATGTCTCTGAACAAGAAAACAGCGTTTTAAAAAAGTCTGTATGTATGTGTGTAATGCTTTTTTTTATCACGCGATAACTCAGTCAAAAAAATCATTTTTTACTATGAATGAATAAACAAAATTTACAAATTACTTTAATCTAAAAGAATACTTTGAAACTATTAAACTGATAAGAACTTTATATGAATATTTATTTAACATATATAAAGATTTTAAATTATCGGACATTCGACCACACTTGAAGAATTCTTTTTTTCGAAGTTGTGTTTGTCGGTCATCTATTTTATTACTTGGTAGTATAATGGTATTAAACTTTTCAATTGAAAAATCTTCAATGATATCTAAAAATGCTTTAGAAATAGTTGAAAACACTATGCAATTTATATCGAAAAGAATATTAATTACTTGAAAATAAATTATATTAAGTGATTTTCGACAAATATCACCTATACGGAAATAAATACAAGCTTAATAAAACTATTGAAAAATTTTATTCTTATTGAACTCACCAGATATTATTCTCAAGTTTTTGTTGGTTTGCACAACTCTTCTATTAAATCAGAGGAGCTAGTTACATCTATCATTTTATAATCCCTTGTTTTGTCTAAGCTATCTGCTATCCTCTTTTTTAAGGATTCAAAGTTTTTGTTTAAACAACAATCTTCAGCAAACTTTAAAATATCAGAGGCCAAATCAACTTTTTTACCATATTCAGTACTTCTAGTATCCTTGCAACACTCCCAATCTACAATCAAATTTACAATTGCAGTCTTCATTGCAATAAAGGTAAGCAGATCTTTAGAAGAATCAAGTACTTTTACTTTATGTCCTTCGAACTGGCTACACTTCCAAAGACTGCCAATAGCTGACCTTGCTTCATTCCTGGTATCCAAGTTGTAATCTTTAGAAACTACAATAAATGAAAGCGATGCAAGAAGATTTGCATATCCACTAGGTGAAAGAATTTTCTCTACTTCAGATGTTGAATATTCCTCGCTCAAGTACTGTATAAAATACTTAGTTGTGCAAAGAAAACCGTGCTCCACTAAGAAACTAAGAAAACGATTGATCACACCCCTATCTTTCTTATTCGGCAGCTCGAGTAGTGAGTTATAATCTACTTTTGCGCTTATAATTTTACTAAGAAGAAAATTTAAGGTAGCAGCAAGTTTATAGCTAGATTGCAATGAGGACAATTTTGCAATAGCAGAAACTAACAATTTTTCTCGCTTTTCTTTTACTAATTTTTCTTTAGAACATACACGATTATAGAAGTGTTCCACTCCCTTACTCCACTTGAAATCTACAGCCTCATTAAATCCATCTTCTGCTTCTATATTTTCCCTAAAGTTTCCTGATTCTTGATCAATCCAGAAATTGAAAACAGGATTCCTTCTTCCCATAGAACTTAACAATTCAACTCTTGCAAGTTCATCACTGCAAGCTAAATTCCTATCTTCTTCACATAGTACTAAGTCAGATTTAAAAGACTCGAACGCCTTGTCAAATAATTGCTTAATTTCACTCTCTACACACTCAATACATGCTATTTTATATATAGCAAATGTATTCAACACACCTGATTTAGCTAACTTCCTACCAATTTAGCAACATCTAGTGTCGCCCCTGAACAACAAGATTCATTACGAAACGCATTACATAAAAGGTTCGATTGCTCAACGGTTAGACCTTCTACTGTTATAGGGTGAGCTTTTACCCATTGCTCAACAGCTGAAATTCTATCACCTTTAACACAATCCTTCAGCTTACGAATTACTTTGCTAGAGATAATTATTTTATTTTTTTTAGATTTTTTGCTTGGGCCTACCAAATCTTCTGCTCCACGTTTATTTTGACTTTTTGGCATTTTTATTAAATCCAAATTAAATGTACAATGAAAGCATTTTATAAACATTAGAATAATATGCAGCTCGGAAAATTAGTGTACAACTTAAATTTAAACAGCAAGTAGGTACATACCTACTGCAAAAGAGATTGCAAGAAAGATGTAGCAAGATGATAGAGAAGATACCTCATTACCGTTCCTAACAGATTTATCAAAGTCCCAAAAAAAAATTTCCGAGAATTAAACCGTTATACCGCCAGAATATATGTAAGATTTGCTATTTTTCTCTTGCGAGTAGGATTTTTGCTACGCCATCTAGCGATGACTAAGCGGACGAACTTTTTGGGTTAAGGAGGCGCAAAATTAAAGTATTTGAATTTTAAGAATCGTTTAATTGAACGATTTCCTACATCATAAATTAATAATTTATTTAAACAAGAGCATTTTTTTAACAACAAAAAATCTTTAACTATTGAATTTATTTTAAAACTTAGTAATTTATACCCATTGCACTATGCAGGGTACGTCGGGGGAATACGCCATGTCGGAAAATATGTCACTCGTTTGAATTTTCTATTATAAAATATAGTTGAACCTACAACTTTGTTAATTTATACGTTTATATGTATGTGTGTGTGTGTGCTCAAATGATACCCGAAAACAAACAGTAGCAATAAACACAAATGAATGAGAGGCGAAAATTTGAAACTAACAAAAAAATTAGCGTATTTTTTAATTCTTTTTTCAAAAAAATGATTTTTTTTCAATAAATTGTGTTTTTTAAAGGTGAATTCAGAATACATGCTAGAAATTAAAATTATTATGTTAAGAAAATTATTAATTTTTTCACCGATTTAAAGAATTTTCATGACTTGCCTTAATAACAGTATCAAAACTGCTATTGTCAATAGAACTAGTGGTATTAGCGCAATAGTTTAAATAAAATAATAGCCCAGGTTACAACTCAATAACTAAAGAAAAGTATATGAGGCGTTATTTTTAATAAATAAATAAATAATAACAGCGCAGCTACAACCCAATAGCCCAATGGGCAATGGCTTTCGCTCTGTTATTTTAATGAACAATTTAACAGCCCAGGCTATAACCCAATAACCAAAGGGAGTAGCCATACTGCTAAAGTAGTTAGCAGCGGATTTTTTTTGTTGGTGACACGCAAGCGCGATTGCGTGGGCGCAACGAGCATACACTTTCACGTAAACCGGTATACATGCTACGTGCCGTGACAATTACTCTACTTCAGAGGAATACACAACAAAAATTGTTCGCACGCCATTCTTGGAACTTGGCGTTTCGTGTATCTATCACTATACCGTAGATCTTTATTGAAATTGTATATTTTTGTTTTTTTATAAAAACGAGACGGTTTCAAGCTGATGAGAAATGAGTTACTGCATATTCCAACAGAATATTTTGTAAGCTCTATCACTGCAAATCGTTTTGCAATATCAAGTAAAAGAAGACCCAAAGCCTTGGTAAGTTATTTCGTCAGAGAAAAAAAAATTAGTGGAACTCCCATTGTAACTGATTTTAAATTATCAGGTAGCTCGATATGTACAAGCGTAGAAAGAAAGAGAAGGGCGTAGGTATAAAGGAGGAGGGTGAGGGGGTAGAGGTAAAAAAATTCAATATTTTTCCTCATTTTTATCGAGTCGAGCGGGTCCGGTGAGGGTATAGATAAAAAGTAAGGCAGAAGAGAAAGGATGTAAAAACGAAAGAGCCGCGCTCGTAAAATATGTATGTTAATATCGGATTCCGCCGAGATACACTCACACAGCTGCGCGGATATCGGCGCGTGGCGCGCGAAATAGAGTGTAGTTCCGCGCGAGCTGCAGCCGCCTCTACACCAAGTGCCTTAGACCCTCCGGCTGGAGGGGCAGGGGGCACTAGAATAACGATGCTTCCTAAAAAGCCAGCGGATCGAGACCGCGAGGGCCCCTTATCTTTCTCCCTCCCTCTGTCTGCGCTGGCAGCAATCGGCAGCTGCAAGCGCGCACCGGGCTCTCCCTCTTTTTGCCTGGGCGTCCGCGTGTGCCGAGATACGTCGGGCCTCCGGCCATTCTCGCCGACATGTTGCTCCTCCAGCCTCCTCCTTCTCCTTTTTTCTATATATCCTTCGGGTCCGCGCGTCCTTGACGGAGCCGACCGCTGAAGAACTTTGCAGGCTTCTTCGCTGCGGACCAGCGCAAACCGCAGGCTTGTTCGCCGTTCTTCTCTCCTTCTTCTCCATCGTCTTCGGCTTCTTATTCTTCTTGTTCTACTGCTACTGCAGGCTCGACGAGCTCGACTAGAACTCTAGCGCGCTCTCTCGCTGTCTGTGATTTAATCCCACAGGAGTGTGCGCGCACGGTTTAAAAGAAATAAAAACTCACGGCGAGAGAGAGAGAGAGAGAGAGAGAGAGAGAGAGAGAGCCTGGTCTGAATAATGGACGGGATGAGAGAACTGCTGGACTCTCCTGCAGCCGAGGGGAATGATGGAGCTGGCTGGACCTGCGCAATCTCTGTGTAAACCATTTTAAAGTGCTTTTTCATTCGCTCTTACCCGAGTGCACACACTTTCTCTTGCCCCTCGCCCGCCCTTCCCTCTTTCCCTTTACCCCCCCCCCCCCCCCGCTCTCTTTCGCTCTCTTCCGAGGATGCCTCGAGTATTATGAAATTTGAAGAACAGCGCGTATGAAGGAGCTTTAAAAGGACTTTTTTATTTTCCTCCTCCTCCTTCTTTTGCTCAAGAAGTAACGTAGCTAGTTAATTTGAGAGAAAAGATGTTAATGAGCTTGCATTGTAATCCTCTCGGAGAGAAGAAAATTTCAACATTTTATGAAACCTAGAGGAATTTTCACGGACTTTTATCGTTAAACATTTTTTTTTTATTTATGCCGTAGAAAGAAAAAGAAGAAGAAAAAAAGAAGGAACAGCAAAAGCAGCACACAAAGTCACTGCGCCGCGTAATTCAACTCTGCCTAACAACAGGCGCTTGAAAAATTATCCGTTTCCACAGGTATACGTTTAATTCCCACGTTTAATCCCTTAGCAAGAGCCTTCGGCTAATAACAACACTCGCGGGCGTACACGACGATTCATCACTCTCCCTCCGTCGTGTCCATTAATTACTTCGCTCGGGGAAGGCGCTTGCTCTCGATAAAACGCGCGTCGCCGCAGCGTGTCAAAACAATAAACGGCACTCTCCGCTAGCACAACGTCAACGACGAGAGCTTCCGTCAGCCGGTTTTGTGCGGATCCAGTCGAACATGCAAAATACGCGGGGCCCTCTCTCTATGTGCGCGTTGCATTTCGGCTTTGTTGCAGGCCAGTTTTTACACGAGCCCCGTCTTAAGCGCCAGGCAAAGCGAGCTTCCCTCCCACCACCTATTGTCACGATTATATCCCCGGCAGCTATATGGCAAGAAACAAAAGGAGGCAGCGAAAGGTATACGACAGGAGCAGCAGAGAGACTCGTTGCGGGCTTATCGCTCGCTCACACGGATACGCCTACTCGGCAATATTCGACTCTCTCTGATGCTCGCTCATTTGGCGGAAACGCACCGAAGGATCACAATGCTATTGTAGACACGAGTGCGCCCGGCGAACGCGAGAGACTACCAGAGCCCGGCGACAAAGCGTAACGGATCAATCGTCGTTATCGGCCTGGCGCCAGTTGGAACGAAAAACTTGGACTTTTGTCCGCGAGTAGGCGCGAGAAATCTGCCGATCGATCGCTCTCCCTTCCCCCAAAGTGACGAGTGTGCTCGCTCTTTTCTCCCCCCGGGGCGCTGATGCTCTCTCGTTAATGTCCTTAATTTAGTCATTGTCGCTGCTATCTTTATTGTGCTTATTAGAGTGACGGTGAATGGGGGGGACTAGCGAATGCGCCCGTTGCCATTGTAGCGGAGCAACAAAGAATTAACGATCTGCTTGAAAGCGGCGAAAAATAAAAAAAGATACACACGCGCGTCCGATAGAAATAGCAGCTGCGATAGGAACGAGAATTTTCAAATGATGACCAGTGTTTACGCGAGATCTGCGGATATTATGATAATAATTATTATTATTTTATGGGTTATCCGGGCGGGGATAACATGTAGAAACGGAATACACTTGTCCGCTGAAAATTAGACCCACTTTTCTTTGCTGAATTTCAATAATATCCTCTCATTAGTCGGACTGTCCAGCATCCGAGGAAGAGCTTCACACAAAGCCGCTTCTTGCTCGGCGCGCTTAAATGACCGATCAGCGCGCGAATTTCGTGGAAATTGGCAAAGAGTGAAAAGGCAAAGGAAGACCGACAGAATAATTAGAGCTTTCACTAGTCGAGATGTGCGCCAGAGTCGGAGAGAAAAGGGATCGCGAGCCACGGGAAATATGGGCCTACACGCGATATGGCCTGCTATGGATATTCGAGGGGCGCGCGCGCATCTTCGAGATAAAAGATAAACCGGAGGGAGGCCAGTGGATTCTGCAGGGAGACAAAGCCGAGAGCGGAGAGAGGCTAAAGGCAGCCAGAGATGAGACACGCGACGAGAGCCAAACAGACGGACGAACGAAAGAGGGAGAGGGAACGCTCTCGGCTTCGCCACTGGTGAACCAGCGTTGAGGCTGCTGCCTGCCTGCTACTGCTTCCAGCGGCCGACCGGAGAATTGTCTGGCATTGTGCTTGCAAATCAAGCGGCCGAAATTTACATGAGATTTATGGCATTCCGTTTGGGTCCTGGCCTCTCCCCCCCCCCCCCTCCTCATTCCAACCTCTCTCCCTCCGTCTCGCTCTTTATACACACGGTCGGCCGAGGCTCAGCGGTTACGCGCGTGGAAGAAGAAAGCCTTGGACCGTTACCACTTGTGATCCACCCCCCTTGCCCCCTCTTCTCCTCTCGGGCTCGTCTGTAGCTCTTCGTTTTTGCATTTCTCCCTTCCCTTCCCGCTCACTCGACGAGAAGAAGAATCCTGTAAACTGTGCTTTTGTCGCGCTTTATATCTGTCTCATTATTTCCTCCGAGCGCCGACTGAATTTTTCGCTTTTGCGCGCGTGCCCTCCGCTCCTCTCCCTTGTTTTTTTTGGCTTTTTTTGGACTTTAAACGGGGCTTTGTTTCGCGCTCGTCGCAGCGGATTTCTCGCTACGGGGGCATGTACTTGGGTTGATATCTTTTTTTTTACCTTTTTCTTTCGGCGGAGGCTAGATGCTTTAACGGGAAAACTCTTGTTTACGAGGAGAATGTGTTTTCGAGGATAGTCGCGTAAGAAGATGAGATGGAGACTAGTATACGAGTTGAATTGGTGGTTTTCTGAATAAATGACATTTTTTTTGCCCCGCTTAAAAGGATCGTGCAGGTTTCCGATTTAGTTGGGAAATGTATATCAATATCAATTTGTCGCAATGTCGAGGAAAAAAGTGAATATTTTAATGCCTTTGAAAGTTTTTTTTTCAAATTGCACTCTATTTTTCCAATTAAATTTAATCACGAAAAAAACTTATGAAAACGAACGGATTACATTAATATCCTCGTTCGTATTTCATGCAAAATAATGTAGATCAAATTCCAAAGAGCAAAATTCGTTTCAGCCGTGATGAAAAAGATGAAGAAGAAAAAAGCTTACTCTCAAGCTCTTCCATTCCATCAATTCTGCCGCTCCACTGCTACCCGCCTCTTATGCAGTCACATGCGTTCGATTGATTTTTCTTTCTTTTTTTTCTTTTTATATAGTCAAGCAATTTTTTCTCTTAGCCAATATCAGTTTTTCCGGTTATGCGGCGCTTATGCTACCGTACATAGAACAGTTATAGAGCACGTCTTCAATGCGAGTCGGCGATCGTGAGGTGCACACTCGTGTACAAGCAGCGACACGTCGTTGACATCGCCGTAACTAAAGTGGCTATAGAGCAACACAGGGGGTTTATAAATTTTTGCACGCGATCGCTGGACTCTATACCGGCGCGCGCGGCCGCATTTTCGCGCGCGAATAACGCCGAGATAAGATTGTAGATTCGGATTAAACGTTTTTTGATGTTACAACTTTAAAATAATGTATCTCGATATACACGGCGAGTTACGAGGTGAGTTATGACCCGCGGAAATGGGCTGTAACGTGGAAAAATCAAGCGAACGCTGGCGTTGAGCTAGAGAATATAATAGAGTAAAGATGTGCTTTGGGCAAAAATTCGAAACAGCTGGGAGGCATTTTTGAAGGAGAGAAAGAGAGCAACACGTTTTCGGCTGGATATTTTTCACAAGGTGGCGCGATCACGTTTTCACGAGCATAAACATCCTATTGTGCGGAAACTTTTTGCTCCTCCGCTCTCCAGGCCCCCCCCGCTCGCGCGCGCACTTTGGCGGTATTTTCGCACTAAAATATGTTGATTGCAGTTTTGAAATTAAAATACACGCCCCCGCGCGCGCGCGCTCTCGCGCTGAGTGAATATTCTCAGTTGGCTATCTAAAAACTTTCTTTAGTTGCACAAGTATATATTTTATAAGTTAAACACGTAGCGCTCGGGTAGCATCTTAAAACAATTTATGCTCAAAGTCAAGAAAATGCACTTTCAAAATATATCACGTGAGCCGTGTAAATGCAATTATAGTTTAAATTATTATACAGCGCGCGTGTGTGCCTCTAATGCTATGGAGCTGTTCTTTGTTGTCATTGCGAGACCTCGAGTGCTTTCTGCGTATTCTAAATTATTATTATTTATTTGGATAAATGTGTATCAATGCCATACATCATGTTACGATCGGCCAAAGCGTTATTTTGATGGCCCCCAAAAACGCTATTCATGTGAAAAAATAATAAACACACGAGACCGGAAAAACAAAGTCGAAGTCGTCATTATTTTCGCGCTCGACGTTTAAACTCTTTTGCGTCGAGATTCGAATCGTCCCGTAATTATCGGTACAACCTCGCAAACCAGATAGCATGCTAAGTGAAAACCATCACGATTTTTCGTTCGCGCGCGCGATTACGACTAAAACGAAACCGAAAAAAAACCCATTAATTACCTATCAGGCTCGACGAATCTCTCAGACGAGTTGATAAACGAGCGGGGATAAGTAAAAATTTATCGTTCATTTTTCCGTAGAAAGCGCCACATTGATGGTCAATTGATAAGGGCTCACACACAGACAAAGAGGCGGAGTATCAAAGAGCAGGGGCTACTTTTGCCCATACATCCAAAGCTCATTCAAGCCGTGCATAATTAATCCAAGCCAATGGCCGCTCTCGCTCCGGCACTTTATATCCGGCACGCAAGCGGAAGGGGGGGACAGCGGGAGTCAAACGGATTCGGCTAACACATGCCCTCGGAGGGGCTTTATCTCGCGGAATCGATGGCTCATTTGCGTAAAAGCTCAGCGCGCCCGCTCAGGTGAAACTGTAGTAAAAGTTCATCAGGCCTGTCGTCGCTCACAACGCGAGTACAGCAGAGAGCGAGGATCACGTCACGTTTGGCGGCCGGCATGGAAATAGACTGGTTCGGACCGAGAGAGAGAGAGAGAGAGGGTGGGTAGCCAAGGGGGGTGGTAGAGGGAGGAACCGCGGTGGCAGGCCGCGAAGGCAACGTGTCAGGCCGGAATTCAGGGTAGTATTTCACGTCGCTCGCGGCGGAGGCTGCTCCGCTCGGCACTTATTAATGGCCCTCGGCGCGACATGGCGAGCCTTCCCCCCGGCCGACGCCCGGCACGTTAAGAAAGCCATTAGATACCGCGGGACGCGCGCGCCGGACCTCTCCCACCACCACGAGCAGCCATTGTTTCCACGGCTGAAATATCGCCGCGTGCGGTTGCAAGAAACGCGCGGAGCGACGACGCTGCTCTTATTTTCGTTTACGCGCAAAAAGTACGGCGAGCTTGATACCGAGTAGAGGCGCCTCTCCTTTCATCCTCATACCTACGTTACGCGTCCACTTGTGCCGCGAAATCGAATGGCCCCCCTCCAATCCTAATATACCGAGTGGCGCGTGCTCGTTTTACCGATTTCCTATGCCGGGGGACGACAGCAGCTGGCCGCGTAAGCTCGCATCAATAATCTCAAGTGGACGAGGGTTAGCTGATAATATCTCAATTTTCGGAAAGTAGAGATGGATTCGATGCTGCGGCCGCGTGACTCATTGCCCTTGCGCGATCATCGTTTTGATTAAGTAGCCGTCGACAGGCGCGGAAATGACGTTAAGAAATGCCCGGCCGTGACTCGATGCCCTGGCTCAACGGATAACAGAGAGTAATAGACGTCCTTAATGGATTAAAAGCTGCGTATTGAATTGAAAGAAAAATGGGGAATAAAATTTGATTTTTCGAAAGTTTAGAAATACAAAACTATTTGGATTTATCATGATTGCCGTGTGGTGCACGAGCTAAAAGCATTTAATTACTTGTGCAAATTCCAAATCGATCAGCCGCGATAAACAGCGTGCATCAGCAATATTGTTCGCGGACAGACGGAAAATCCTATTAGCTATAGAAACAAAAACATCGATTCCCCAGGCCCAGCGAAATAATCATATGTAGCGGCCAGCTGTTGCGTATAGAGTTTAGAGAGGGGCAGTCAGGGGATGTAGACGCGCCGTAGAGCTCGGAAATTTCGTTTGGTAAAAGGAAATATGCGGACAAAGTAAAAGCAATTGAGGAGGAGGGCGCACGGGCCGCTAGAGAGTGATGCTTTTGCCTCACGATATCTTAGCGGTGGAGTAGAGGAGGCGCGGGAAAAGCCACGGGCGCGGGGCTGCGCAAGCTCGTCCACGTACGCGCGCATAGCCGCACGCGCCACTGCAGTCGGAGAAAGGCGGAGCGTGATAAATTTAAGAGGCGCCGAGGTATGTTAGGCGCGGCTGGCCGGCATCGCCGCTTCGGCTGGACTCGCTGCTGGTGGCTCGATCGATGGCCCGCTGCACGTACGCAAGGTACGCGCGCGTATTGCGCGCTCGGAGCGGCATTACCATTCTGGCCACGGGCGAACAGTAGCTACTCAGCACCGCGTTATATTGCCCTCGCATGCCGAGACTCCGACTACGACGACGACGACGACGACTGCTCTGTACGGAGAATCGTAATGGCAAACTACTCCAAGCCCTCTACCAGCACTATACCACGTTCCGGGGGGCGCCTCCTCCTTCCTCGTCAATCCTGTGCCAACAGCGACTACGTTATATACTTGCCGAAATTAATAAGCTCAGCCTGGCTTACAACTATGCACTCGCAGGGGGAGGGGGATTCGCTTGCGAGCGAGTCGCGCAATTTGAAATTTGCTTAGTTTGCACAAGAGAAGCCGAGTAGATCAGCTGCTGGGCGATTTGCACGCGAAAGAGTATACACACACAGATCGATTCTGCGGGCGCGCAATTTTCGTCACGAAGTCACACTCTCTTGGCGAAAGAGTAACGTGGCTGCTAATTGTGTGTGTGTGTGTATCGCTGCTGTTTATATTAATAAGCCGGCCGAGCTCGCTCTTGCCGGTATACGTGATTTTGAGGAAAATTGGATTCCTTGTTAGTGGTTATCAGAAATTCATTAGCGGCCGATATTATATGCCGCAGCGTTGAAAAACAAGGCGAGGGAGCGATGTGTAAGCCCACCTCCTCGTGCACTCTACTTGTTACACATTACCCTACGATTTATGGGTTGGGTAATTTTTAAAATTAAATGCCTCGCGTTGACTTAATTGCCCGGCCTATTATATTGATTAAAGGTTATGTGAAATATTGAAGCTGGAGAATTATGGAGCAGCGTCTACATACACTCTCGAACTTTGCCCATCTATGTATAGGGTCAACAATCAAGTCAAAAGTTGATTCAATTATTTTCAAAGTAATAACCCAATAAAATATCGGACTTTCGGAAAGCAAAAAAATCGGTAATACGATATTGAGTATGAGTTCGATTAAAACGACGGGGAAAAAAGAAATAAACGGCCAAGGAACAAAAAAGCATGGACACGTGTGTAGCGTACAAGTGACTTGTCTGCAAATAACAGCTCTCGACTTTCTTTCTTCGTTTCATAGTAGTCATTAAGCAACATGCTCAGCTTTGACCTCAAGTCGCGACGCACTTGAAATACGGCTCCTTCACGAGCAAACGACGATTGCCTTAGCGAGAGAGAGAGGGAAGGGTTGGCGCTGAAGTGAGGGACGGGGGTAGTGGTGGCCTTTTTTGCCAGAACCAAGCCAGAAAAGAGTGCCGCCGTCTGCAGGGCCCGGCTGCTAATTGCCCTCTCTCGCATGGAAGGGGGTGAGTCCAAAATCTGTCGCTCAGAGTGCGCGTATTTGCGCTCGGCGTTCGCCGCGAAAAAGAGAGCCGTGCGCCCTGCTGCGGGGTCGGAGGAGTAGGAGAGCTTGCTCGCGGGGGGTGGCAGCGGCTCCCTCTCTGCTCCTCTCGGAGCTTTTGCACCTCCGGACGCCGGGCATGCGCGCTCGCGGCAGCCCGCTCGGAGGGCGGAAGAGGGAAAGCTCCTCTGGCCTGCGCCGGTGCCGTACTGCCGGCTTGCCGCGGGTGGCGCGGGGGTAGGCTCGCGGCCGTTGCCTGCCGGGCCGCTCGCGCATTCAAGCGCCGGCTCCGTCTCGAGTGGCTGTCTGCTCCTGCTCTCGCAAGCTCTCACCTCCCGCTCGGCCGAAGCAACCTCGTTCTCCAGCTGTGGGCAGCAAGCTCGCGGAGAGGAAGCGGCGCGTACGCTCTCGGCTGGGTTAATGTGCGCCACCGCGACTCGCCACTTTGCCAACAATTGGCACGTGCGCTCCTCGCTCTTGGCCTCGCCTCTCGCGCGCCTCCGCGTCGGCCTCGATTCAACGTGAGCATGACACCGCTCGCTCGCATTCCGCTCGTCCGTTTCTGAGAAACAGCTGCTCCCGCCGGAGAACGACCATCTACGATCTGTGATTGGCAAGTGCCGAGGCTGCATTCACTCGCCGACTCGCCGTCACGGAAAGTGCCGGATCCGCGAGGGCGGCCCAGCCGGCCGCTCGCGTCGAAAGCTCTCGCTGGGAAGCGCAGCCGGCTAACATGCGACCACTGACAGTTTACACGAGGCTCGCCTGTGCTCCGCTAGGACATCAGCTTTGCCGACAGTAAGAGATAGCGATCTGAAAGGCCGGGGCTCGGGGTAAATAAGAAGTGCTAGAGAGTGCCAGCGCCAAGTGTATCGCTCTCGGGCAAGAGCACGGGCGCAGAGAGGCAGTTTGTTCTCTCTCGCGGCTTATGGCAGCGGCCTGACTTTGTTTATCGAGGAGAGCCAGCGAGAGGAGGCGGTAGCGAGAGACACGGGGGCAGCGAGCGCGTGTGCGCGAGTGCTGTGTGTTTCTGTGCGGATCGAGGCGATCACGTGCTGCGCCGCGACAGAGCAGCGCCGGCAGCCGGCTACTGCAATGAAAAACAGATGCCGGCCGAACATGTGATTTATCGCTCGAATCCCTGACTCGACGCTCACCTCCTCTCCAAACGTCGCTTACTCTCTCTCTCTCTCCCTCTTTACCGTCCCTTTCCCTTTGGCGCGCAACCTGTGTTCTGCTGAGCAAGGGCGCTCTAAGCGAAAAGAGAAAAAAACAACAACAAAAGAAATAAAATAAAAGAGTTGCACGAGAAATAGTGCTGGTATAACTGGTGTGCGCACAACAGTTTGTGTGTCTGTGTTCTTATATATATACAAAGAGATATATATATATATATACGCCGGTATCGAGCAGAGCAAGCAACATCGAGGATGGCATCGACGCAGCTGAAGCACCATAGGCTGAACACCTGCTGCTGCTACAGCCTTTTGATTCTCCTCGGATTTATCGGTACGTGTTATTTAAATGCTCTGCTTTATGCGGCTTTCGGATATGCGTCTGTTCCGAGCTGTTCGCCTGGATTTACATGGGTAAGACGTGCCGGGCATTGTATAATCGTGCGTTGTATAATTTAAATAACAAACGGTCATGAGCATACAAAGTTTATACTACTGCTGAAGAAAAAGGTTATTAAAAGTACCACAAATTACTGCGAACAAAAATAAGAGCCCGTTGTTGATTAAATTGAGAATCGATGTTTCAAATAATTTAATAAAGTAGATGTTGCAGATTATTTGCAAGAACAAAGTAATTTTTAATGATTCATGTTAACATCGTGAACATAAATCAATTTTGCAAACGTGTTTGTTTATAACGAGTTAATCTGAAATTATAAACTTTAATTGAGAGTAACAAAAATAATTGGATGAATACGCTGTTAACAATAAAAATTCGCTCGGGTGCGTTCTTCTATATAAGCATTTAATAAAACTTTTATTACCACATTTACCGGAAATTGGATGAGCACGCGGACCTTGTAATTTTTTACGATCTTTACCAAGATTACACGGTATTTGATAAAGCTCCAGCTTGTGCATACACAAAATTTTACTTTCGCTCGCTCTTACAAAAACAGCGTATCCAACCCATGCGGTATCCTATATTGTAATCGTTAGGATAATGATAAGGATTTAAATTTGAATAGCCACGTAAAAAACGTCCTTATTTAAACCGGTTTACACGTATACGTATCGCGGAGGTCTATGTGTCATCCGCGATAAAGGCAAATACCTTAAAATTTGAATGTTACGATTCGAGTCGTCAAATCGATATCGCCCGATACTCGAAACTGATTGTCGAATGTACGCGAGAGGCATTGGCATTGCAATTACAAGCCGACTACGACAGCATTAGATATCGAGGTGCATTTGGAGATCGGATACGTAGAGGCCGAGAGAAACGGGGAGGGGGATGAGATGAGCCCGCTACTATCCCCAGGTGCAGTTTGCCACTGCGGATGTAGGCGATGACGGGAAGTCCGTGAGCGCAGCCAGAACTGACAATTTAAAGGGCTCTATCTCGGGAATAATAGTTAAGCCGTGTAATTTCGCTCTCCACATTAGCCTCCTGTCTCTCACCGCGGTTGACAGCTAACGCTTACTTTCTTCTCCCGCGTTCATACGCGATTGTTGCAAATAAACAAACAAAACTAAAAACTCGACGAAAAAGAAAAACAATCAAATTTCCAATTCGATCGTTTCCGGGATTATATTAGAAAAATGTATTTGCGAGCGTAGGATATGCCGAGTCATTGGAATTTTACGATTGCGCCTTCAATCAAGCAACTGCGTTGAACTTAAGAAAGCGATTGCGTAACCGCAGGGGGAAAATAGTCCAATATGCCACATGAAGATAACGAGGCATCCCGCTGTTGCTACGCCGGCGCTTCTGGATTTCAATTTGGAAGTTTTTCGTAACCGATCCTCCCCCTAGCGTCTCTCTTGTTCGCGAGAGGTATATTTCGAGGTTGGAGTAGACACCAACTGTCACAGAGAGAGAGAGCGACCCGCTCCTAATAACAGCAGTACATGGTGTTAGCGTAACCGACTACGTCTCGCAGCCGAGCCCTTCAGGTTGTCGGCTCCGCCGTTCCGTTTCTCCCTCATCGTGTTCTCGAGCTTCTCTCCCCCGCCAACATTGCCATCTCTCAACGACTTGATCTATATTGAGCCGAAATCCGACAAACCGCACCTGGCGATCGCGAACTGACTAGCGCTGTCATTGCGAATCTCGTCTGCATTACAATTCGTGCGAATTTCAAGTCGCACAAGTTGTACAAAGTGGTCTCCTTTGAAATACCTACGCCAAGTGTATAGATAAATTGTATTTGTTATTATTTGTTGGATAATTAATTAGAGTAATTTTTGTCACTTTGAGATGACAAAGAATTCGACTAGTTGGCGCCTAACAATAACAGCGATAAAGCTTAATATACAAATGTGGGAAAATGCCTTTATCCACTTTAAATATTTATGCACGTATTTTCGTCGAAAAAGCTCGACTAACAGAGGGTGAGAAAGCAAGAGAGAGAGAGAGAGAGAGAGAGAGAGAGAGAGAGAGAAAGCGCAAAAGGGTAGGGGGAGGAGAGGAGAAACAAGAAAGGGAAAACCGGCGTACGAGAGGGGTAGGTGACTTGCTCGCGAATGCCGGGGCTGAGAATTAATTTTCCCCGAGCTTGTCATGCCCATTATTGTTTATTACTCGTCTCGTTTTAGCGAGAGTGAGAGGGAGAGGGAGAGAGAGAGAGAGAGAGAGAGAGAGAGAGAGAGAGAGAGAGAGAGAGAGAGAGGAAAGAGACGAGCTACAAGTCACTACAGAGCTATTATTCATTAAATTAAGGCCACATCTCTGATAGAAGATTGTTCGGGTTCGTCGCCTGACTGCCCGTAAAAATTTATTAATCTAGCGGTTGAATTTTTTTTTCTTCGCTCTCTGGCTGCTTTGATCTTGGAAAGGTTTTGCATTTAACTAAGTACTGAACGTGAACAATATTTATCCCGAGCGAATAATTTTTCATATTATTCTGCGTAATTTAGTAAGAAACAAATGTATACACCAAATAAACAAAGATGCATAATCCGTAATATTTATATGCCCTTATAATACCGTTAAATAAGTGATATATTCATACTCTAATACTTTATCAGTATTATAATACTTATTTACAAATTTATAAATGCACTTCCATTATTCAAAGCGCACAATCGAAACAGCCCTTTTCTTCAACTTTTAAAATTTCACATTATACGCTGAAAATACGTTATCAATTCAAATTTATTTATATAACATTGGAGTCAAGAGTAATTTTATTAACAGGTCGAAAAGGGTTTCATTGCCACTGACTTTTTAAAGCCGGCCGCGCTCAAAATGAAAAGTAACAGTTTAATTAAAACATCCGTTATGTCTCTCTGACAAAACGAAAAGGCGCTCCGTTGAAACAATCACTTTATGCGGACACAATAAAGAGAGCCCAGCCAGCCACTCGGTTATGCTTTTGCATAAGAAAAACTTTTCAATTTATCCCCCACTCTCACCTCGCCTGTTTCCGCTCTCGTATTTTATAAAACGCTTCTCGAATTTAAAAAGCTCTCATTACAAGTCCGTTAACTACTTCATCAACTTTCCCCTACACCTCGGCAATTCGGATATTCATTTTATTTCGCAAAACCTTCGAAAATGTCAAAGGGGTAGAAAAAGTGCTAGCGAGCCAAAGAGCCATATATACATACTCCAGAAGTCGTATTTAAAGCATATAAATCTGAGCTTGCGACGCGGACGCCTGAGATAAAAACGAAACTCCAGACAGCCGGGATTTTTTCCCTCCGACGCTCGCCTCTCCGTGCCCCGGGACAAAATCCGTGATAAACGGGACTTTTGCTCGGGCATTTTCGGCTAAACGATCGAGTTCCAGGGGTTCATCTTTCCGCGACTACTCTCCGAGCAGGAGAGGGAGGAGGGAGGGAGGTGGTTGGCCGAGAGCGGCCACTCAACAGGTTATAGTTCGGCATTGTTCGGCTAATTGAATTTGCTTAGCCGGTGCTCCGTCGAGCCATCAGCGCTGCACTGGAGCGACTAGGCCGTTGGCTCTCTTCCGCGGGCCTCTTTTAACGCAGCCTAGTACCTGCCAAAGATAGCCGTACGCGAGCGCGTCCTAGGGTCCATTGTGTGCGAACGACGTCGATTACCCGTGGTTAATCCTGGCTTGGGATTATTAAGCCCGTCCGGCCGAGGAAATCGGCCTGGGGTGATTTGGGTATAAGGGCCGTGACGAGGCCTCGGGAGATTTCCAAACTCGATTTGCTATTACACGCTTTGTAATGGACTTGGTAGATCCGAGAGAGCTTGTATAGCCTCGCCGAGCTTGGTTTTCAAGTGCGCGCGTTTCTCGTGTCTGGCTTGGAGTTAGTGCTGATCGTTTTGCAACCAAGTGGAACAAGCTATAGGAATCTTTTTTGAAAACTGGGCTTACTACGAAATTAAGTTGTGCAATGTTAATTGATTCGATATTAAAAGAAAAACACGTTGAAAAGTTTTTTCTTTGCTGAAGTACTTGAACGACGAAGAATTTGTCATGTTGTTAACGTCGGCTCGAAGAAGTACGAGGGACTCCATAATAATTGTAAGGTAACTGCTTGATCGAATTTTAATAATCGGGTTAACATGCAAAAGTATGGCATTAATTGCGAAAACTAGAAATGCATCTCTCGACCGGTCGTCATTAGACTTCGGTAAAAATCGAGGACAAAACCGGGGGTCGCCTGCCACGGCGCGAGCGCTCGTCCAATTAGCGTCATCTGAATTTAAACACGCCGCTGTGTTCCGTCGAAATAAACGACTGGAGCTCGCGAAAGACGAGGCGGGAGGAGAAATAAAATAAGAACGCCGAACGAAAGGAGGAAGAGTACAAAAATTAAATAGACTTGGAAAGCTTCCAACGCTTCTCTCTTGCTCCGGCGCGCGGCAGAGGAGAAATGCGGGAAAAGTCCTGGGGAGAACAGCGACAGGTACAGGACAGTCTCGCTCGTTGCAAAAATGCTAAATTTCGTTGCGGCGCTGACAAGAGTTTCCACCTCGTTTTCACCGATATGCTTCGTCATTCCGTCAATTTTCATCTTGCTCAAATTAAAGCGTAGCCCCTTCCCTCTGCCATGTTGATATGCGTCATCAAAAGTTTTTCTCTTTTAACTTGGGTAATTTAGAATTCGTGTATACGGCGCGCTCAGCGAATAAAGAACAAACAAACTAATCGCACTGTGGGCTATTTGGGATGGGAAAAGAGCAAACGTTGAGCAAACTCTCTCGGACTTTGTATTTATTTGCATATAAATATTCATCGTCGCCGATGATATCGCAATCGGTTAGCCTCGATAAACGAATTAAGCGGTTTCCGGTCGGCGATACCAAATATTTATATCCAGATAGTTTTGGGGGAGGGGAGAGGGGCTGTATGTGTTTGCGTGCGCGCGCGAAGCTTCCATTGTTCACTCCGGTCAGTGCAGTCATCGAAAGGCTGTGGCGGAATGCGCGTGCACACAGCACACAGACGCACGCCGAGGAATATTTTAAACGAATTAACACTCGTACATTTTGTGCCTGCTCGCGGATAAAAATAAACCGCCGATATATCTTACGATGTCCCCTCGTTTTTGTTTCACTTGTTTTTTTTTCAAACCAATCTTTTTATGCGAGGGGCTTTTAAAAAGATATTTATTACAACGACTTTGGCACTTAAAACTCGTAATCATTTTCACATTTAGCTGACGCTCACGAGTATACGTCATGATTATCTGGAAATTAAAAGCGATTGTTTTTATTTTCATTTGTTTGGAACGAGGTAAAAGAGCATTTTCATACTACGTCAAGGTACAGTTTATTTTCGCGACAGTGACTATATAACTTCTGGTATTGCGAAACATTTGAAAGATCGTAATAATAACGAGGCCAATCGCGGAAAATGTTTTTTTATACAATTATGCGATGAGATTTTAATTAATAAAGTCAAACCAAGTGTAAAATGTCCAATTAAAAATTAATGAATAATATATTATTTTCGGATTTTCCATCATCGCGCGCAGCTGGAAAGTTACAAATTTGACAAATGATATCGCGTTAAAGCAGCGATTATTTGTGAATTCAGCGATGCCCAATACGCGCAACTTGTTTCTCCGCATTTTCAAATATCTAGCTGTGATTGACGTATGCGAACGCTAGCTTTTAGACGATAATTCACGCGCGCACCCCTGTGACATTCGGATTTATTGTTATTTTCGCTGTAATATATGGAAAACATTCAACGGCTTTAAATATGTCATTATTTTAAGAAATCCACTCGCTTATACAACTGACACGCGGAATATCGCCGATATTCGGATATGTATATATAAATTAAAGCCCGGAAAGTGTCTACAATTGACACATTATCATAGCAAGCGGGGACATTGTTAAATCCGGCCGTACTGCAAATAAAATCATAGATTTATAAATTGAGTCTAAGAAAGTTGGATGACACAAGAAGAGCGGTTTACTCGCCGGATAAATTTCCACGCGGTGACTTAACTCCGCCGGGAAAGCGTTCCACGGGTTTTACATACTAATCGTCGTAACCTATTGAACTTGCGCGAGTCTCAGCTCTCTCTCTCCCAAGGCGGCAGATGGGAAAAGAGTTTAGGAACTTGTAGTTAACGATTTAAGAGATTTCCTTTGGAGCGCCTCCGAAGCTCTTTGGGGCTCTCTCTCTTTCTCAATTTGTAAGGGACGGAAACTCACGTTAATGAGTTAAGTTCTCGGCTAATACAATTTCCAAAGCTTATTCGATAAATTTACTTTTGTGCCGAATGTAATAATGAATACAATACTGTAATTCCAAACGAGATTAAACAAGATAAGAAACTTATGCCTTACTTACATCCCCGCTACACTTTGTGTATTTATACTTTTTCTTTGTTTTTTTTTATCCAATTAATCATCTACTTGCGTCATCTCGACGTTTTATTTACCAATAATAACAAGCTAATTTTATGATGAATTGCGATTTTTCTCGATGCTCGGGAACAAGCTTGCAATGAAATAAAGCGTGAAAAATGAAAATTTGAAATATCAAACGATCAAGACGACTGCCTCTTTACTTTCAAAGCCGAAGCAATCAATCAAGACACCTTCTTATACGCAGAGCGAGCGGCGTCTACGCAAATCGCATACAAAACACGGCCGTTGCATTCATAAATCGCACCGTGCATTTCTCGCTGACAAGGAGCGCAGTGAATCGGCAAACGCGAATAATCGATATGCAGGCGAACTAATGCTTGTACAAGCATCTTCAAACTGCGCGATAATGACCAGCCCGTACCACAACTGCTTTCTCTTCCTCCAACACTAGGTCATAAACTTTGGATGAAATACGCGATAGGGCGCAGGAAAGGGAGTGCACTCTATCGCGCAAGTATACCGATGACACAATAACAGCCAAGCCTGAAAAGGACCACGCTCTTGCTCTGTCGATAAATTTAAAGAGACAAAAATTGCTCGTCATTTTTAACGATTATGACGAACATTTATATATTTCCCTTCTAGCCGGGAGGATGTATAAAGGTGGAGGCGGATTTCGCGATTTTTTCAATCGGAACAAAAATTGAAACGAGCGACGAACAATAGATTTTAAAAATAAAACGATTCTCAAGCCGTTTATCGAAGATTAATAAAAGATTTAAAATTGTAGCAATTATTAGAGAGAAAGGATCATCTATCAATTTAATTGTTATCAACGATCCTGCCCTGACCCCCTTCCCCCATCCTCCACCACCCCACCCGTCCGTTTCTCTCGAGGCTTTTTATTATTCAATCGCATCGCGCCTAAAGTGGGTTAAACTTTAAAGCCCATTTAAAATGAAATAATCGATAGGTCGAACAATTTTTCGAGCCAGTATCTAAATAATTCCCCAGAATAGCAGAGAGTAGCAAGGAATTTCGTTTAGCTCGAGAGAGAGAGAGAGAGAGAGAGAGAGAGAGAGAGAGAGAGAGAGAGAGAAGTAGAGGAGAAAAAAATGAACGGTTCAATGAATAATTTACCTCGCAATAATGTCGGCGACGCGGGCACATGCATGCCAGCCTTTCCTTGTATGACCACATTAAAAATGACTTGCGAACGGCTTGTATTTGCCCGAGGTGCAAGAGCGGCGGCGGCAGCAGCCGAATTCCCTTACAATTTACAAGCAATTTACGTCATTTCTCGAAAGCAGTGCATGAAATTCAAATGTTCTGGCAGTAAAACAACTCACTCTGCAGACACTTGACTCCCCCTCTCCCTCTTTCTCTTTGTCTCTCCCTTACTCTCACTCTCCCTCTCTTTTCACTAACACCGCTGCAACGGGCTTCTCTTGGAACGTTTCACGACTCGGCGGAAGCTCGCCCGGCCAAATATTTCCGCTCCCCTTTCTGCACGCTCGGCCACCCTCCCTCTCCACCTTATCGCCGCTACCTTCTCTCCCACCTTCAATCCTTTCTTCTCTCGGGCTCTCTTTCGATCCCCAGGACTGTGGGGTCCCCCGGCACTAGTGCGAACGTCGGCCTAACATTGGCATCGAATCACCAAGATTGCATTGAGTTAACTTAATTCGAGCGATCGTCGCCAAGAGCTTGCGGCCTCTCTCACTTTCTCCTTTTTTTTCTCTCTTCGAGCTATGTAGTTGCATGTCTGAGGCGATTAAGAGCGGTGTTCTTAGGACTCGAGAACAAAGTTGGCAACGGAGCGTTTTTTCAAGCCCGAGAAAACTTTGGTTTTTATTTTTAGTCTGCTCCTGTCGATTTTTCGTACACGTTCACGACGAGTTAATGCGATAAAATTAAATATTCCGGACTAACAAAAAAAACCGCTGCTAACTACCTTAGCAGTATGCTTTCTCAAAAAACAATAACAATTTTTTATATTTGTAGTTTAAACCAACATTTTTAATTTTT
>JAPYYQ010001672.1:0-10202 GCA_030522585.1 Anagyrus pseudococci
GTATTTTGCTCTCCTTTTTTTTCGGAAGCATCGGTCGGTCTGGAGGATATATCGTATTTCTAAAATTCCACTCTCCCTACTCTTGAAGAGGTTCAATCACCCGTTTTCGTTGGCTTTTCTGCTTGTACACGTGTGGGCACGCGAGTCAAGAAGAGTGAAAGAGAACGAGAGAAAACGAGAGGGGGAGAGAGCGAGTGGGGGGGATGAAGGGAATAGCAGGACCTTCGGATTCTGCTGATCCTCGCGAAATCCCCTGGTTTCTGGTTGACATCGAGGGCTCCTCTCAATAGCCAGGGCCGCCGTGGAAAAGGGAACAACGTTTTAAACCGCAACGATATCTGCTCGCTTCGTTCGTGGAGAGCCGAGACAAGCCGACTCTGCTTGCGTACTATTTCTACTACGGCGACACAAGAGGAGGAGGAGGAGGAGAGCAGGGGGTAAAGGAAGAAAGTCCCGCTGGGACTAAACTGGAAAACGAGGGGGTATGTACCACACGTGCCACTTTTACCCTGTAGTCGGCAAAAATTGTAAAAGGGTTTTGCTTTCCTACCCCCCCCCCTCAACCCAGCCGCCCGGCCCCTGCGAAAAAGGTCAATTTAAGGAAACTATTCCACAAGCTCCGAATGACTATCTCGTTAGAATCGATGGAAAAATAAATTTGTTGTTCGTATGACCAACGTTATTGAACTAAAAATAACGATTCATTTCCTCTTAATAGAACCTCGTTTTTACTTTGACCCGAACGCTGTAGAAACTAAAGTTCATTCACTATCTCATTATTACTTTAACCAAATAATAATGAAAATTCAGATAATCTATATATCTGCACACATGCACACACACACACACACGAACACACACGTTATCAAAATGAAACTCATAACTTTTCCAACTTTTCTAATTACACTTTCAGAGCGGAAAATAAAGCATTACGTCAAGAATAGAACATCTAGCGCAGGGTGTATATAGCCTGTTAGCAAACGATAGTCACCCGCACCGAGACTATCCCACTTTCCAGGCAAATATGGGTTAAGAACGAAAGAGCAGTTAAGAGAGCGGGCAAGGGCTAGAAATCACGCGAGGAAATATAAAATTCTATCAATCCAGTGTAGGAGAGGCCGCATACACACGCGCGGCAATCCATTTTTTTCCCTCCTATTTTGCGACCGCCGAGGGAGAGGCGGGGGTGCAAGGACGGATTGACCGCGCGTAAGAAGGACGCGCGAGGCTTTTCTTTATGTGTTTGGGGTTTCAGGCCTTATTAATGATTGATCGGAGGGTGGAGAGGTGGGGTGGGGGGGATATCGACGTCTCCCCTTCTGACGCGCGACTGATATATGGGGTGGCCACGCCGAGAGCCTTTGCACGTGACGCAATAAAACGGCGCGAGCCTTTTCTCACTCCCGCTCGGCTCTCTCTCTCTCTTTCTCTCGTGTTTTCGTCGTATACTATCGAAAACTTGCGCGTGGGCCGGATATTTTCTTCTCTCTAAATCTCCGTTCCTTTTTTTTTTGCCGGATATATACGCCTATTTTGCACGCGTTTTACATTGGCGGGGCTTTATAACGATACGGCACGCATATTCTATATAGCGATAAACTTGATGTTTTTGTGGATGTGTCAAAACAATAATAACCGATATTAAAAAAGTCGTCGGTAAAAGGTTTAAAAAAGAAACGTCTTGAAATACTTTTTAAAAATTTGTTGACCAACTATACTTGGCTAAATACAAAAATACGTTTAAACAACGAAAATACCATTCCAGCTCATATCGTCCGCTTATCCTTATTTTCATTAATCTTCTATTATTTATTTACGCTTCCAATAACGTAACAGCCGAAAAATTCCCATTACTTTCCACATTCTTCAACGTGACGTTATCTAATAAAATAAATTATCACGAACTCGGTGGAAAATTGGCGTACATACGGGAGCTAATATATCAGAATCTTCCGAGTAAGAGAATAAGTAGGCAAGAGCAGTGAAAAGGCAATTAAGAAAAATCTCCAGGTAGTTGAAAATTATTTTCCGTAGTTCGGGCCAGGCCGAGCTCCGCAAAGAATATAAAAAAAAAGTCGAGAGAAAGAGAGAGAAGGAAATCGGTTCGAGTCGAGCAAGAGAGAGAGAAAGCGTACAGCAGCATAGCGGGCGTGAGTTGAGCGCTTAGGGCGCACGAGGGGTTAAAGGTATAGAAGGAAGAGCATCCCCGAGGGTGGCATTAATCCCGCTACGCCGTGGCGTTTTTCTGCTCGTACCACCAACTCTACCTCCCCCTCTCCCTCCTCCCTTGTGGCGCTTGGTTATACCTAGAAGCGGAAAGAAGAAGGGGCGAGCCGGGCTGACTGCCTTTGCGCCAAAGCAATCATATTTTCCGCCCCAGAGGCTCGATTCGCGTCAATGCGAATCAGACTTAGTGATCTAATGTGGACGCCGATAGCGTCTGATTTACTCCCTTGCTCCCGGTCTCCGCGCGCTCCCCCTCCTCGTAATCGCTCGGACGCGCTCGGCTCCTGCGACGCGTGCACGGTAGCCAGAGAGAGAGCCCTTTTTCCGCGGTATCGCCTTTTTCATCCGTCATCCTTTTCACCCCAATCCGATGGCCCGATATCCTCGTTACAATTACCAATGCTCTTTGTGCTTTCGCGAGCAATCGTTGCTCTGTGCATGCTACGCGCTCGGCTCCATTGCGTCCGATAGCGCTGGTGAGAGAAGATGGTCTCGAGATAATGCTGGGAAATTGAATACTTGGAATTCGTCGCTGTGTCTAAATGTAGAAATAATTTGGATTTAATATATTACGAGTCGAATTGGAATTCAAATTTAAGGCTACACCTGAGGCATTCGTTTGTTTTCCAAAAATAACTATATAGTAGGTGAAAAAATCGATAACTCCCAAAAGTTTACGCAACCGACACAATGAAATTTCCTTCTTTTAAGGATCGTAGAAAGATGAATATCGGAAAATGAATACGCGTATACACAAAAATATATCCATCAGTGTGCCCTACAGTCAATAGAAAGCTCGAATTGGGAGAAGCACGGCTTGATCAGTCCGCCGAAAGCGGATTTTCGCCGATCAACTACCGTAATATACCTATACATACAAGGGAAGATCTCAGGAATCAGGACAAGCGCGAGGACGACATATCTACACCCCTATACCGTTGGCCCTACTTCAGCCCTGCTGTGCTCCGTGGCTCATCTCGTTTCCAGCCGACTCGCTAGACACATCCCAAGCTCTCGAGAGCGGCTCTCTCTCTCTGCGCGCGCGTCTTCCGTCAGTTTCGAACTTAAATTCAGCCGGGGTGTGTGCGCGCGGATCGAGCTCCGACGTTTCCCCCTCGGCCTGCGCCGCACGTTTTCCCTCGTCTGCCCCCGAGACTCCTCTCGCTCTACCCCCCTTCGTCCTGTACGTTCCTTCGTCCGGCCCTTCGTCCCTGGCTTTTTCCGTTTTTCATTCCGATTCCCGTCACGTATGTGGCGAGAAAAATTGCAGTCGGCCGCTTTACTCGCTCCGCGTTCTGCACGCCCTCCGCCGTCTTATACTCCCCCTCCCCCCCCCTCCACCCTCTCACATACACACGCTTCTCTCGCCGACGTTTTCTTCTCTCTTCCGTTCGCTCCTTGCGACCGCGAGCGGCTATCTCGCTCGGCCTCGTAGATCTTGAGACCTTATAAGGCAGCAGCGCCAGTAGCTTGCAAGGGGGTTGCGTTGGGCTTGCGCTAACTCTCCCCCTGCTGCCGCTGCGCGCACGTGTGTGAGGTGGAGGGAAGAGTTGGGGGAGGGCTCTCGCGATATATATCGAGTCAAGCTGTGGGGAACTCCGGCGAAATCATTCGATAACAGACCGACTGGAGAAATTTCTCATCGGCACCGTGTACACGCAAGCTCGGAGAGAAAGAGAGCGAGAGAGCTTTTCTTGACGCTCAAATATTTTTTCCTCTACCTTTCAGACCTTACCCGGCACATTTTTCCCCCTGACTGGAAAATCACTCTTATTGCGCTTGGCTTACTTATTAATGTGGATTAATGTAATTTGAAACTTTAATGCACTTTTCAAGAGTATTTTATGAGCATAAACAATGAAGCTCGTGCGAAGAATTAGAAAACCATCTTACAATAAGCACGAACTTCTATATGGCCTACGGACGGACGTGTCTCTTTCCCTGGAACAATCTCGGGCCCGGACGAAAGACACGCGCATCCTGCGTGCGCCGTGACTCTCCGCGCCTCTTCCTCTATTCGTCGCTCTTTTGAGCTCCACTACTCCCCGAACGACGTGTCCCGCTCGTTTCAAAGCTCCTCGGCCCTCCCCGCCAGCTCTCGCTTCTTCTTGCTGCGTTTACCGTTTCGGAAATATGTCATATATACGGACGTCATCCGCAATATACTCCTGTCCTGGCAAGCGTGCTATTCAATTAGCGGACAAAACCAGCCGTTTAACTTTTAGCTTCTGCCTCATCAGCTCTGCGGTTTTCTTCGTCGCTGAAAAAGGTCGTTACGGCGCGAGACTGAGAAGTTACATTAAGTGGACGGAAAAGAGTAACGGGCAAGTTGTTGACTCGGTCGTTAGCTGGTTGATAAGTTTGGAAAGCGTTTATCAGCGATATTATAAATGAACGGCATTTATTCGAGGTACGGTATAACGAGATGCTGTATATTATCCAGTGACGAATAGCAGATTTTTCCTGACAAAAGTTTTGGAGAAGAAAAAGTTGGTATACGTATCTGATTGAGCTCATTTTTGGGGTATGTTTATGGTAATTAAATGTCCCCAAAGTTTTATCCAAACGAAGTGCTAATTGTCACAATTAATAATGCTATGAGAATATCAAATTTATTAAGCCAAACGAAATCACAGAGTGTCGAGAGCAAATCAAACTTTTCTCATTATCGCGAAGAGCGGACAAACTATTTTCAACAGCGGAGATAGATCAAAACAAAACGTAGAACAAAAGCAACGTCACGGATGGTAGAAGGTAAATGTCATTAGCCGTACACACACACACGCTTACCGAGCGGAGTGGGTTGGCTTTACGGAGTCGGGGCTGTATACGGTGTGGATCACGTGTGGAGGTGATAAGCGTGCACCAGTTCTGACCCGGCGTATATGCACTGCTGCAAGGCCACCAAGCACGGGGTTGGAGGCAGAGAGAGATAGTTAGAGGGAGAAAGAGAGAGAAAGCAGAGGGAAGGAGGGCAGAATGGGTGTTGCGCGCAGAACGCGGCATAAATATGTAAGAGCCACCCCCGTTCGTCCTGCTGCTGCTGCTCCCTCGGCATGCCCAGCTCTTCCGCAACGTCCTCGCTCTATTCCGCTCACGAGCCACGGCACCAGAGAAAGAGAAGCGAGAGAGAGAGAAGGTAACAGGGGGTGTGTGTGTATGTATGGAAGAGAAGGAAGAGGAGAGAGAGAGAGGCTCTCGGATATAGATAGAGGCGACGTCATGGAGAACTCGAGCTCGTGACGTAGCCGCGTGCAACGTCACACTGATCGAAGTCAGCTGAGAGAGAGAGAACCAGCGCGCCCGAGAAGAGAAGCCGAGGAGAAGCTGCTGCTGCTGCTGCTACTGTGCTCGCTATGCTGGCAGGCTCGAGCCTCCCCCTGGAGGAGAGCGCGCGCCCAGTGTCAGTTCAGCGCGCAGCCCAGGGTCCTATCCTCCTCCCCCGCCGCCACCTCCTCCTTCTCTTCTCTAACGTCCTCTCTCCCTCCCGCCCCTCCTCGCTCTCTGCGAGAGTTCGCGGCTTGCATGTATTCATGAGGCCCGGATTCACTACACTCCTCCTGTGCTCGCCTTTGCCAACCCCTGCCCCTCTCTTTCACCTACCCGTTTCATTGCCAGCTCACGAGCCTCTTTAAAGCAGAGGGATGTGCCGCGTGATACGCTCACTCCTCTTCACCCCCTGTCTCCTTCTTCTTATTCTGGTCTTATCATTTTCTTAAATTCTTATAAACGTTGCTTCTCTTCTCTGAATGTCTTTCGATTAACGTTTATTCTATCTTTAATTATGATTGAAAATTTAAAACATTTAATTTGGTTAATTTATATAAAAATGTAAGAATTAAAATATTGAATTACAAGGTAAGAAGATAACAAAATCTAGAAGTCGTCGAAAAGAGCTAAACAGAAGAGAAAATAGAGTTATCGAAAGAAGGAGCTGATGAAGCCATTGAGTGTGTTGTGTGTGGAAGCAGAGGAGAAAACAAACGGTAGAGAAAGAGAGAAAGAGAAAGATAGAGGAAGAGCGTACAGCAATATCCGGTACAAAACAGCATATCGAGAGAAGAAAGAGAGGAGGAGCCAGGTGGGGTGGCGGACGAAAATGAAATGAGCAGAGAAACACGTTCCCGAGCCTGACATCCGGTACGTCGAGGCTCTCTACACGCGAGCAAGCGGCTGTATGCATTCTCGCTCGGATCTGCATATCAGTAGGGCAATCTTTCAGTGAAAGGAGGGAAAGAAGGAGAAAAGAGGAAGAGCCGCGAAAAGAGAGAAAAAGAGAGAGGTAGTGATAGGGCCGCTGTCGCGGAGGAGCCGAATTGAAAGAAGGGCGACATCCGCTTGAATGAAGCGCCGCCGCTGGTGCCAGTGGCGGAAAGGGAGCCCGAGCGAAGAGAGAAAGAGAGAGAGAGAGAGAGAGAGTTGGGAGGCGAAGCGCGTGTATGCGAGGAGGTAAGGTGCTCATTGTGATGAAGCATGAGTCTGACCCAGTGGGGTAGTGGGGCAGGTCGCGGTAGCGCCGCTGCCGCCGGCACCGGCGACGTAGCCAGATGATACATACATATTTATGCCGCGGCGCCGTGCGAGACCTGTGCCCCGCTACCACCACCACCAGTAGCGGGGGAGCACGACGTCGCGCCCTCTCACCCCCTCCTGGCACGGCTGCCTCTCTCTCTTGCGCGCGCGCTCGCTTTCTCTGCTCGCCGATGCCCGCGTATATCTATGTACGTGCTCGCACCCCCTGCTAACCTCCCAGCCAGCCACCCCCACGACTGCCATTGGCCTTCGCGCATTGACTGCTCTCTCGCTCTACCCCCCTACCTCCTCCTGCCCAACGACGGGACTACGATGCTAATCAGGCTCGCTCGCGGGTTGAGGTGTGCATCCTAAGCACGCGCCGCGCGCATGCTGCTGCTCGGGGCTTCTACTACTCCCGCTATGCTTCTGCTACTATCGTACTACGACTGCCGACTCTCTCTCTCTCTCTCTCTCTCTCTCTCTCTCTCTCTCTCTCTCTCTCTCTCTCTGCTACCGCTGCGGGCTTGGCGATTCTCAAAAAGCTCGGCGCTCGCCAGACGCGACCCCGGCAAGGCCACTGCCCTCCTCGGCGAACCCACCCTGAATTCTAAGCACGACGCATAACCGAACTTGCTCTGTCTAGCTGCCTCTCTCTCTTTCTCTGTGCGAAGTACGTGGCTGGTACTTTTGGATTGTCTTCTTGTAAATTTTTAGCACAAAGTCTATGCAACATGACAAAGTGAAAAGAATCACGTCGGAGTCTATTTTACAATTGAAATGTTTTGTAATTGTTTATAAGTGATCGAGTGGTTCAACCTGGAAAAATCGTTGAGGAGACGAGAACTTTTATAAATTATTTTATATAAAATCCTCGTAATGAAAGTTTGAATCTGAAGGAACAGATTGTCCCTCGTGTCCAAAGATGAAGATAAACAATATTTGTTACGCGCTTCAAAAATGTACACATACATATACACAAATATTTATCTACATTTATTTACTGGTGTTCCCAAGAAACATCAACCTATCCGTAGCCTACGTTATTTTTTTTTCCGGTAACACGAAAAACGTGTTTGTGCAAATAGAAAATAATTAAGCTGGCGGCGAGTTGAAATCACTAACGATCTACCGCAAGGATAAATGCTTAGGAACGATGAAACAAAGATGATCGTGCGTACGTCTACAGATTCTGATTTACCGAGCGATAATATTCTTACGTAAGCTATTTATGTCTCGGGCATTCCGTTAATAAATTGCTCACCGAGCCTCGACGATACATCCTCTCCTGCACGTCTTTTCTCTGTCTTCCTCTTAACGTCTCGGATCTTTTTTTCTGTCTCTCTCTCTCCCAGGCAAGCGGTATTATAAAATTCGAAAATAAAAAAAAAGTCCAATTACCGTCGCTCGTCACCCAAGTGGTTATCATTATTTTTGTAACTAATATTTGTCGGGGCTCGACTCGGCCGCCTTTTATCGTCTGGATTTTATTCAAAAAAGCCAAATCGCATGCAGGCACTTTGAGAACTTTCTAGTTTTATCAAGCGAGCCTGCTGATACTGAATTTTCCTTGGCTTGGCAGGTTGCTTAGTGCGCGCGTTGAATAAATTTTCTCAGGGATTTTTAATTTTTCAAACTGCCGTTCGATCGAGATATTAAAATTCGATACAAACTCCTGTCCATTACTCGCGATTTACATTTTAATTTTTATTTTATAAAAAAATTTTATTTAAAGAAAAGAAATATCTTTATTCATGGCGCTATGATAAAAAAATGTCAAATAGATTGACTTTCGTATATTGATTATAAACAAAGGATTACAACGCGAGTTGGTATACATACATTTTTAATGGTCCACTGAACTTTTTTTGTTTTTACAATAAATAAAAAATCGGTCAAAAAATAATACCAACCATACGTATGAAACTCCAATAGAATATTCCGTTTTTTGTAAACCAATAGTCAGTACATGTCAATCGTTTTATTTCAATTTTTAAATACATTCTAAAGTCAACATTAAATACCCAATAGAATTTCTTCCTAATCGCGAACTGCTACATGACAGAAAAAAAGAATATAGTGCTAGTAGGGTACCAAGTTTTTTCTTCGAGTGTACAAACAGTGAAGAGTAGACTTCATGACCGAGACAGAGAAAGAAGAGAGAGAGGGAGAGATAAAGTCGCCAGAGTAATTTTACGTAATAACGTTTTAGGAATTTACTATAAATTACCAAGACCTGACTCGCCGTAGATACATATTCATGAATCAGACGCGCGACATCGAACAAAAGATCGATTAGCCGTATAGCCGCAGCGCCGATCGAGATTGTCTCGCAACGCGAGAGCCATATAGAACACGCGTTCCCGGGTATAGGCAAGGGAAGAAGAAGCAAGAGAAGAAGGAGGAGGAGGAAGGAGCTGTTATGTGCGCGCACGCCTACGCTCGGCACTGGGCGACCCTTGTCGTGAGAGGCCTCAGTGAGAGAGAGAAAGAGCACACGGCACTATTCGCGATATCGGCCGAGGAGAAAGGCGTAAAAATTTAGGCACTATATAAAACGACGAGACGCGCGACGAGGAGAGGATCGTCGTCGTCGTCGCATGCATCGCCAGCGGCGTGATCGTCGTTGTCGTCGTCGACGACGACCTCCCGTAATTCGACGGCGATACAGCATGCCGCGTGCTAAGCTATTCTCCCCCCCTCCGCCCCCTCCTCGGGCTGTCCCCGGTGTGCCTTGTGGCCGCAACCCGACAGCGCTATCGTTTTTCGCCAGAAAACTTTATTGCCCGGCCGACGCTATTTTGCCGATCCTTCAGCAGGTTTTTCAAGGCTGCACACGCGCTCTCTCTTCTCGTGCCGATCGATGCCACGCCATCGATGCGTAGCCTCCCCCCCCCCCCAACTCCGGCTCCTCTCTTATACACCTTCGTTTTACACTCGAGAAGAGGCCTCAGATTCGACGTACACACTCGGGGAGCTTTCTTTCTCGCTCTCCCTCGGCTCTGCGTCCAGAGCTTGATACTCTGGTACGCTTGGCGTCGTCCCTCGGAGTCGTGAACCGAATCGTCGTTGGCCCGAAGTATACGACGTCGTATTTTTCAGTTCGCCCCGCAACTGGGGAAAAATGAACTTCGAACGTGAGAGTGAGAGCGACGGGGGAAAATTAGTGGTGCTTCGCGGGATAAAGAGGCTTTCGAGCTTGATTTCGGATACTTGATGTTTCGTCGTTTTTTTTTTTTTTTTGATTGCTGGGTATTAAAATTTATTTGAAATTGAAATGTCTCAATTAATTACAAAAAAAAAGTACAATCAATAAAACAAGAATGGAATATCTGCATACAGTAGTAATGAGACAGAGTTACAGATCTCTCTAAAATGAATCGAGTGAAAACAGAGCCACTCAAAGACGTTTGAGTGAAATTTTCACTCGAAAAGAGTGAAGTTCACTCAAAATTCAGTAAAAA
>JAPYYQ010001672.1:10207-39582 GCA_030522585.1 Anagyrus pseudococci
TTTTCACTCGAAAAGAGTGAAGTTCACTCAAAATTCAGTAAAAACAGAGCCACTCAAAGACGTTTGAGTGAAATTTTCACTCGATTCATTTTAGAGAGATTGTACGGCTAATTATGAAAGATATGAATTGATTTTTAAGAGAAAAGTCTCTCGATTGCATATGAGCTAATTATTTCACGCTCGACGAGAGACAGAGGAAGCGAGGCAGAGCAAGAGAGAGAGAGATGGGAGTGGGGACGAGACGTGTTTATAGTATCGGCGCGGCGCTCCGTTTAAAATTCAATCACATTCTAATCGTAAAAGGCTTACGGCACGCTTTTGCATACATCAAAGCCGGACGATATTAGCATAAAAGGATAAACACTGTCATCAATTAAGCTTCCTTTTTTTCTCTTCTTCTCCTTCTTCTTCTTTGTTACTACCAATACCATTAGCCCGAGTATTTCCTTAGTTAAGTTAGGGCACGCGCTTCCCCTTCGATTTCGATTGCGCCACTCGTGTCCTCCTCGCGCTAAATGTCCTTTATATCTTCGCTGGCACTTTAAGTGCGATTCACTTCGATTTCTTGGCGCTTACTTGTAAGGCTCCCGGGTAAGCCGCTTCAATTTAAGATTATTTTATCTTTTTTACCCCCTCCCCCTTCTCTTTTTATGTACACCGTCCTTGGAAATTTTATTGCTTTTTAAACAATAATAACTTTGCTATAAAAAATTTAATTGGTATTTTTATTATTGAAGCCCGACAATACAGCGACTAAAATTAATTTTTGGTGGAGATCCGAAGAGACTTGCATAATAAAACGTTCGCTTCTTCTCAATCCGCCTGATTGCGAGTTTTTCAAAAACATTTTTAAAATCACACACCTACAGGCAAGACAAGAATAAAAATATATTCGCTGTGCGCTAAAACTTTCCCACCATCTCGACTAACATCTAAACCTTGACTCTCGCATTAAAAGTGTCTTGGGTAGACAAGCAAAACGCTGGCGGACTCGATGAACAACAGCCAGATAGCGTGTGTATATCCAAGTCTGCTGGTGCAACGATTTATTTCGTATTACGTAATCGCGCGAGAGCAATCCTCGATGTATATACCTCTCGCACGACGCGTGTAACCCACGTTATGCATTCCGTCCAGCAGTAGCAACGGGGCAGCTGAGTAATCTCCGTATTTTTCTCGCGTGTCCGTGATCTTCGACGGGCGCGCCAAGAGCCATTTCATCACACACGTGCCTCTCCCGCGCGCACTATAGCTCGCTCTCCCGACAAGGAAAACGGATTATCCCGAACGCCCGGGAAAAATAATGGAAAGAGAGAGAAAAAAATGGCAACGAGTATGTAGCTGCGTCCGGTGCGCGACACAGCTCAACCAATAAAGCTAAGAGGGGGGGAGCCGAGGTGGTAAGAAAACGGGAAAACGCGGACATAAGTGCAGCTATATGGGCTTGGAAAAAAGCGACGAAAAATGCGGTTCTACGCTGCGTTGTATACAGGTTGCGCGCGATCGACATGCCTATGCCCCCCCCCTGTTCGCTCCAGCGGGTATCTATATAAAATGTCAATTAACGCGATTATATCGTTCGATTCTTAATCGTTAATAATTCGCTGTCGCGCTCTCTCTTTCTCTCTCGCGGGGCAATTACGTTCTCCTTAGCTACCGACGATTTACGCGAGCTAATGGCCCGTAATGAGGGGAGCGAAGCGCCCCAGCAGCTGATCGATGCGACACGTCCTGTGTACGCCTTTACCTCCGATCACCCAAGCTCTCCTACACGTCCTTGCGACTCTCTCGTTCCAAGTGGGTGGGAAAAATCCGACGAGGCGAAAGGTTTTTCTCGCCTGCGCGTATTTTCTCTCTTGAGAGAGAGCCTATACTGTGTGCGTCGGGCAAACTAGTTGGAGTAGCTGTCACAACGAGAGTTTGATTGTAACGATCTCTCGGGTATTGAGGACGAGCGGGAGAGAAATAAATTCAGTTGGCTAGTTATTCGTGATTGTCTCTGTGTGTTTCAGCTGAATCAAGCGGATTGGGTTACTTAATTCTAGGATCTCTCTGCTCAAGAGAGCGAGAGAAAAAGAGAGACAACAGGTTTCACAAAGGAATAGGCCACGACAATACGATCGCGACGACGGCGACGATGAAAAAAAAAAGCAGAGTGTCATGCTCATATCGAGCGCTACGAGGATATTCGCCTCTATTGTAGATTTCAGTAGGAGTGTACGATTAATCGAGGAAGCATACAAGTCTAGGTTAGAGCGCTTGGAATAGAAAAAAAAAAGAATAGAGAGAGAGAGAGAGAGAGAGAGAGCGAATGAAAAGTCAAGCTTTAAATGAGGCTGTAGAGGCTGGGCGAGCACAGATGGGATTATTTAAGGAAAGCGGACTCGCCCACTCTCTCTCCGTCTCTCTCATGCGCTTTGGCATTACGTAAGCCGACTAGGAAGGAAGGTTTCGAGAGCCTAAGGCTAAGAAGCCGATCATCAGCGGCATAGCGCGCGCCGGCACACGCGGTATATATACGCGTCTATAAGTATGGGCGCGCCACCCCAATTTTAATCAAGAGAAACGGGGAGCCCGCACGCGAGAGCAATCCTCGAGACAGTAGGAGAGAGTCCCTCTCTCGCTCTTAGCAAAGGCTCCAAGGCCGCCGGCAAGGGGCCGTTATACGATGCATGTAATTTATTTTTATTGCCGGCAATTTTTTCCACCCTCCTCGATCGCTGCCGCCACCGCCGCTACGCTAATTTCGCGCGAGCCCTCTCGGCGCGCATAAAGGCATTTGAATGCCGGGGCTTGGAAAATGGGACAGACTCTCCGCTAGATCTATTTCTCCTCTGCTCTCTCTCTCTCTCTCTCTCTCTCTCTCTCTCTCTCTGTTCTGCTCGCGGATTTCCTTGTCTGCTCTCGGGCGCTTGAATTGCTGCGAGACTAATAGATTTTAAGAGGATCGCTTTGTAATTTCATGCTAAATATGATTTTTACGGCTGAGCTGGCCTGTGATATTTTTGCAAGCTGCGACTTGTTCAGCGATAGATCACGTTTTGACAAGCTCGTGTTAAGAGTGACACGGTTTTGCGCACTACAAACAAATGAAAAACTAAAATTTATTCATATTTTGTAAAAAGTGATAATTGACCAGGTAGGAAGGGGAGACATTCAGCGAAATAGCAGTCTCCTCCCTTTCTCGCGCGAATCTTGAATGAAATAAAACGGCAGGCGGGGCAGTCGGGTAAGGTGCCTAGGTGTACACACGTACGCATAAATAACGGCGGATAAGGGTGTATATAACTCCTAATAAAAGTGAGCGAGTGCGAGAAGCACAACGCTCTTTTCCCGGGGCAGATTCCATCTAGCCCGGCAGGCGTACGCGACCTCCTCTCTCCTCGGTAGCCCACTAGCGGTTTATGCGTTATACCGCACATACACAGGAGGAGCAGGAGCGCCACGCGCTTCTTGTATATTTCGAAGGTGCGGAAGATTTATCGCGCGCGGGCCGCGTACAAAAATACACCCCCTCCCTCCCAACAGCCGGAGATAAGCGGCTCCACGGGCGCGTCCTTGCCTCTCCCGCTCCAGCCTCCCTTTTTTGGAGAGCAAGGGGGAGGGACGGGGGGGAGCCAGAGCCCCGTTACCGTCGAGAGACTTGGCTTTTCAGTCTGAATCGTCGGAGGTTATTGCAGTAAGCCTTCTCTTGGGGGTTCAAGAATATTACTATCCCAAACGAAGCCTTCCGCTTGCCCCCTTCCCCTCCGCCCATCCGCCGGTTCTCATACGCCCGATCTCTCCCTCAAGCTCCCCGAGCTTTGTTGCTCTTTTTCCCTTTATATGCGTGCAGCCACCCGCTTATACCTATACCTCCGCAACGCCTTTTCCCGCCTTCCTCTACCTTCCCTCTCCTGCTTCTTTCGCTCCGATTCTTTATCGCCAACACTTTATTTTCTCAAAAAAATTTTCTTGTTTCTTTTTTGCTCCAGAAAAGAGACACCGGAGCTTACCGCACGGCGCCTCGGGTGAATGTTTTAATCGAACCTCATATTTCTCACATCTATTCGTTTATGCTTATACGCGCATTAAACAATTGTTGGAAAAGTTTACAGTTTAGTTTCATGACGATTTGAAAAGCCAGCAAATCTTTAATCGTCCTTTCTCCCGTACGTGGGGCGCGTCTTAGCAAGAATTCGTCTTTTTCGTTTATTACCAGCAGCGGCAGTTCCGAGCGACCGTCAGGGAGGTTAAGCGACGCGCAGATCTGCTCTCGAATATCCCCAACAGACCAGCGAAGAGAGAGAGAGAAAGAGAGCGAGGAGGTGGGGATGGGGGGAGACTGGGTGCGGGCGCGATCTTTTTAAAGGCACCCCACTTAAAAGAACACGCTTTACGTTTATAGCCTCTCATTCGCCGGTACGTGAGGCGCCGGGCTATACCGGCAGCACCGACGCTGCCACGTAGCCAATTCCGCGCTGCCTGCGCGAGCTCTGTGTACGCAAACAGCTTTTGGGAATAGAGAAGGAGAGTAAGAGAGCTGGAAAATGAGAACGAGTGAGAGAGAGATTGTGCGTGCGTGTGTTTGTCTGACTGTCTGAGTAGAAGCTCGTGGTGTGTGATAAGCAGTAGCGAAAAACTGGTATGCCAGCTGGAACGCAGACTCTTTGAGGGACTGTATATATCGATGGACTGGAAGAAAGTATGTGTGTATAGGTAGAGGCTGAGGACTGATCGGTTGGAGCTAACATTTTATTTCTTTCTTGATTTTCCTATGTTATTATGAAAAAACGTAATGTTCGTTGTCAAATATAATACAAAATCACTGCCTGATAAATAGTTATTGTGCGTCAAGGAATCATAAGTAGCATATAGAGATGCCCCTATCACTTATTCATCTACAGTGCCACTTCAACCTGGTGGGTCTTATCAAGGCGAGCACTCGACTGGTAAGAAAAAATTGCCCTGCGCTATCCAACTTCGAGTTTTTTCTTCCGAAACGAGGTTCGTTCTTGGAAATGAAGCTGCTCCGGGGCTCTCAATTTCCTGATTGGATAGTGGCCACGGAGCTCTCGAGTCAGTTAAAAAATGAATTAAAAGTGTGATCCGGTAGTTGATCAAGGGAGCGTAGAGGGTGCTAGCAGCGTCGCAGGGAGGAGGGGGGAAGAGGAGGGTGGGAGGTCGGTAGGGTGGGCAGATAAAAAGACTGGATCTGTTACGGCTCGTGATTCTCTAGCGCTCGCCGTCTCCTGGGAAAGGAGAAGTAGACGACGCCTTGGTCTGCTACCGGTAAAGAAACGGTCTAATTAAAGAAGTCGCTTCGACAGACTTCTCGGCTCGATCTTTTTCTTCCTAGTAGGAACAACCTTCTATCCCCTCCCCCCTGCTCCTCCTCTTGCTCATTTACCTACCAAAGGGACACGGCTACCTTACGCTCTCTCTCTCTCTCTCTCTCTCTCTCTCTCTCTCTCATCAGTGCAAGATAGGTTTTACTTTTTTTAATTGCCTCCATAGACTTCTTCACATAACTTTACACTGACAAATTATGCTCCTTAGACCTCGCTCGGCATTCCTACTACCTCGGAATTTCTTTCTCCGTCGCGCCATTAGTTTGTGGCTACTTTACGCATCCTGCCTCTAGATTGACGATGTACGTCACTCGAGATCTAGTTTTATAATTATTTCAAAGTGCTTTTTCCAACTACAAACGTTCAATAGAAAACTAATGTTTCCACCGGTTACATCCAAAATAATGATCGGTGTAATATGGTTACAGTGGGGGGAGTGGAAAGGGGAGATAGGACAATTAAATCTTAAAGAACGAGTCAATCTTCGCGAAAGCTCTTAACCTCGCTTTATTTAACGCGTGTTTAAAACTAATAAAAGCAGGGGCAAGCGCGGGGGAGGAGGGGTAAAGTCGCGGAGAAGAAGTTGAAACTTAGCCAGTAATCCGTGCAATCAAATCCGAAATTCTACGGCGTAGGACAAGTGGCATTAACAGCAGTCCCTGCTCCTTACCCTCGCTCCCCGAGTATTTCCTTTTACTTTTCCGTGCTGTTACCTATTTGACTCCGAGGCCAACTGAGCCGTCTTAGAAATCCGCAGATGGAAAAGCCGATCTGCCTCCCCGACCACTCCCTTTTCGCGACATTAGCTAATGCTCTCTGTAATTAACTTTGCGTTTTCCCAAAACTTGGACGTTTGCTCGTCCAAACGCCTTAACTTTGTGTGAATCCAAGAATGAGACACTTGTATTTTAAATGAATTTGCACAAAAGTATAATGTTTAATATAATGATTTTTTTTTACAAAATCTACTCTGTTTCAACGTTGTACTTTGTGCGCAAAAATGAAAAAAAAATAATAAAACGTTGACGCTCGATACCTCAGCTAACGAGATTTTAAATCGTACGAGCATTTTTAATGCTTACACGTTAAGGTGGGTAGGAGAGGAAAAAAGGGAGGCTGAACATCGCGCTCCTGTACAAACATGAAAGCTTGCGAAATTTTACGATGAGAGGCATTAAGCCTCTCCCCCTTTTATATCTCGCTCTCTCTCTTTCTCTCTCATACTCTCTTCTATCTCCGTTCCCCACCCTCTCTCCTTCCTTTTTTTTCCATCCCGAGTTGTCGAAAATCATCGGAGAGCGTCGGGGGCACTTGAGAAGCAAAAAAAAAGTGCGAGCGCGCACAGAGTTCCCAGCAGCGCTTCTTGTTCAAACAGACCGTCTGAACAAGCTTCTCTCTTTGCGCCCGGGCTGATGCTGCACTGCTGCATTGTGTGCACTTTAATGCAGGTAGTTAAAGTGACCTGCTACAACGACTGGTGGCTGTATTGACACGAGTCAGCGGGACGTGCCTCGAGGGCTCCGCCTACTTTTTTCCCTATTTCCGTCCTCCTCCTCCTCCTCTCCGTTTATAATAAATAATATCTACGCCCACTAATCCCCACTCGAATCCTTAAACCTTTTATTTCACTCTGTTTTTGCAAACGCCGTAGCTGACGCTGCTGCTGGTGTTACTTTTAAAATAACAAGTGCTTGTTTGCTTTCTAGGTCTGACTTGAATTTTTGCTTTTCTTCATTTTGCAATTGAACATTTCGCTAAAACTCGCATTCAACGAATAACAATTAGAAATTTTAATCAAAAATACGGATCGTAAATAGTCGGATAGCCCGATTGCCAATGACTTGTTCTAGAAATTGACTAAAAGTTCCCACGGCAAAGAGGGAGAAAGAGAGCGCGCAAGAAACAAGTGAGTCGAAGACACATCGGTCAGAGGGGGGGAGACAGGTTTAAGGTGGGCATAGGCCCCCGGGAAAGCGTGAAAACCTGTTGCTAGTCAATAAAACAATTAAGAAGCGTCCGAGAGAGCGCGCCTCTTGCTTAGCGCGTCCTTCGCAGTAGCTTTTCCCACGATTTCGCGCGTAGACCGGGCAAAAGACGTCTCTCCCTTGCCTTGCCGCCGGTGTATACAGCCCCCCCTCGTACCTCCGCGCTAATACGAAACACATGTTAAGGACGCGCCGGTGTCCCCGTGCGGCACACACCTTCCTACTACGTACACCCCCGCCGCCGCAGGCAACAATACTTTTGCTCCATAGCCTGAGAGACAAACACACTCACCAGAGCCTCTCTTTCTCTCTACTCCACGTGTCGACCAGATGTGCGCGCACTTGCACGTCTTTCACCCCCCTCCCCTCTACCTCGTCTCTTTCCCAAACAAACAGGTACCTGGGAGAGTCCGGTGCGCTCTCGATGAGATAAACGAAATTTTCGAAAATTTCTAAGAACTGCGCGCACGACACGTAGCCACTTGCCAAGCGCACCTTCGATAGCCATCGGATTTATGGTGCGCCGCCGGCTTGCCGGACGAAAAACTCTCGTACCCCTGCTGCCGCCGCCGCTGCTGCATGACACTTCCCCCACCCTTCTCGCCCCCTTGCTAACACACTCCTTTACCCTCTCTCCTCCTTACTCTCTCTCATAATTTACAAGGAAGATTGTATTTACAAGGAGATTATTTTCGCGGGACAACCCAATGCTTCGTTTGATCTCGACGAGCCTCGAGATATTTTAAATGTCCTTCGTAAACATTTCCCTTTTTATCGCCGCGGCTGGATTCTTCTTGAGAAAACCCTGCTAAATCGTGAATCAACGCGCTTGCTTTTGGTAAACGCACGAACAGTTGCAGAAACGAAAATTTTTATTGTCCAAAGGCCCTACATAGGGCCGTGAGCATTTTAAGAAATTAAAATATACTAATTTAAAAATTTTATAAAAGATGTCCATAATCCAATGAATATTTTAAAATTAAGAATATTATATGCATAAAAACGTTGGGGCAAGCTATATTACGCGAAACTCAAAAAAACCTCTGATTATTATCCAAGCCACGCGGTCATGACAATTAATGTATACAATTAATTGAAATATTTCAATCAATTATAAAGTAGCGGACTAAATGTAAAAAGGTACAATGAGAGCGCGCGAGAGAGCGAGAGTTAGAGATAGAGGCAGGGAGCAATGCTTTTATACAATACGTTGAATTTACGATAGGCGCAATTAGCGAGGTGCGTGGAGAATTTCTCTAATTTTATTTCTAGCTCCCTTTTTATTTAATAAAACGGTAACGCTGCCGCTGCTGCTACCGTCGCCGTGTGTACCCCGATACTAAAAAACGAAAGAGAGCTTCGTTAGAAGCGAAGGCGGATGGGTAAAGAGTAGGTGGAAAGGGGCCGGGTCGCGGGGAGGAGGCAAATATATATACGGCGCCGGAGAAAAAGCTCGCAGAGCCGGTGGTGTATACGCCTAGTCCGGGCAGGAATAAAAGAAGAAAAAAAAGGGAAAAAGGAACGAAGGCAGAAGAGGCGGCAGAGGAAGGAAGGGCCGATAACGAGAAAGAGAGAAGGAAATGGCCGATCGGGAAAGAGGACAAAACGAGGAGCGAGCGAGGGGGCGGCAGGGAGGAAGAAGCAAAAAGAGAGGGTGCGCGCAGGCCAGGCTTGGTCAGGCTTGACCAGCCTGGAGGGAGGAGTTGTATCCGGCCGCGCGCGTCGCCGCGTGTGTTCTCCCTTAAAAGCAATCGGCTGTTCCTCCTATTTTGAACATTTCGTCGCCTCGTCCGAGAGAGAGAACGAGATGTGCGTACAACCACCTGAGATACAGTGATTGGGGGCCTCTAGCCAAGAGAGAGAAAATCTGGCTGAAAAATGTTGCTCGCATTATGCGCCGCCGCGCGCCTCTAAATTACGCGACGGATCATTTGCGTAAATAGCGGGTGTCCGCCGAGTCTCTGTAATCGCTCCCCCCGTATCCGCTACGTCTACATCACGCCGAGACAAAAGGCGCGTCGTCGTTTTAATAAGACCACGAGACTTTCCGTTCTAAATATAGCGCGGGGGGTTGACTCTGTTATTTGACGGGGCATACCTATATATCGAGGCGGCAGGTTCGATTGGCTACTCGTACGTTTCTATCGGTTGGAATGCAACAAAAAGAGATAGCGCGGCGCTGCTTTTAATCGGCCGCGGCGTATATAAATATAATAGGATTGAAAATAGTCGTAGGCAATAAGCGGCCGCGTATCTGCTCCCATTTGCGCTCCATCATACTTCCCCTCTTTCTCTCTCCTTCTCCAGTGACAAATCGATCCGAGTTATCGTGACAAAACTATATAAGCGCGATCGCGACGTTATTCGCCTACGTATATACGTACCAGTCTGCTCTCTCTCTCTCTCTCTCTCTCTCTCTCTCTCTCTCTCTCTCTCTCTCTCTCTCTCTGTCTAGGTGACAGAGCAAGGTGCAGCATAAATTAAATCAATAATAATCCGTGTAATGTATTCAGCGGCCGATTCAATACGGCACAAGCCGCGACCGCCAATTCGTCGCTCTCCAACCCTTCAAACCAGTCCTTCTCGTTCTTCGCTTGCACACACAGGGACGCTTATACTAGCTCGGCCTCCCGCTAGTACGTTACAGCCGCCGCTGCTCGTTTACTCGCGCGGATATGTAATTCAGTCAACGTGACAACGTTGTGACATAGGCTCGCGCGCTCGTTTTTACGCAATATCTCGCTCGGCACACACACACGCGCAACGACGACGACGACGCTTGGCTATAAACGACGCAACCTGCCCGCGCAACTTCAACTTTGTGTTAAAACCGAATCAATTTTATATAAGCCCAAAGATCTCTACCGTCCCTCTGTTGCTCGCGGTGAAATCGCCAGCCAAGGTGTCCTAGGCTGCTCTAATTTTGCTATTTTTCTTTTCCTGCGTCGAATGAGAAGCGTAGCTTTTAGGTTTTAAGAAAATCTCCAACGAAAAGTGACGATCGTTTTCGATACAGCATAAACAGCACGAAATGTCAGTTCGAAATAGAATCACCAGCACAACTTCGTCTAGATACATGGATACCCCTGGAGTCGTACACTTAACGCATCGAACGAGGGATCAGCTCTTGTCAGACGTATGCACAGACACACGCGCATATACCATGTATACTTGCACAATTGAAAAAAAGCCGAGGAAATTGTGACAGACGCGCTGGCTATTACAAAAGATCGTATCTCTCGGACGACGGACGGGCGCGCGCGCTCTCTGTGTGCTCTCTCTCTCTCTCTCTCTCTCTCTCTCTCTCTCTCTCTCTCCACGGTGGGCGTATTGCATCGCTCTTCCAATCTCCTCCTCCTCCTTTTCGACCGAAATGAAAGAGGAAAAAAAGTAAGCTTGTGGAGGAGGAGTCAACTTCCGGTACGTGGGATTGCATTCTTGCCGCTCTCGCGCTGCTCGCCGAAAATTCGTGTTATTGTCGCTGTTGCTGTTATTATATCGACGCGCGGGGCAGGCTCGATATAAGGGAGGCGCGAGAATTAAAGAGTAAACTCTTTTTGTTTGCGCCGAGGCGCTTCGACGGCAGACGTGTTTCTCTACGGCTGATCCGTTTCCGTAGATCAACGATAGGCCTCTCTCTCTGCGTTGGCTTCTTTTTTTTCCAGAGCGCAACAGCGGCTCTCGATCGCTTATTTTTTAATCTTTCGACGAGATACGCGTGCGTCTGTATGCAGGAGGAGCAGAGGTTGACTTTAGATGGACGCCAGACGAGAAGGGTCCCGAAGAAAAATGAAAAGAGAGTCGAGGAGGAATGAAAGAAAGGATTGAGTAGTCGAGAGAGAGGGGGAGGGAGAGAGACGTTAGCAACAAAGGGATGTCGCGGTAAGCAGTGCGATGACCCTCACAATGCACCACTGATAAACGAGGCAAGATTCCGTCCGAGGGACTGACTTCTTTTCTGCCCTCTACGCTTTTCCTCCTTTTTCTGACCTCTTTTATTTCTCTTTCAGTTTTATTTTGTCGAAAGATGAATGGCGGCCGTTTGAGAATATTGATGGCTGACAAACATTTGACTGCTCGTGTTGAGCAAAGCCGTACTTTTGATGCTTCTTTGTGGTTCTATTTAGTTGTACGGATTTTAAAAACCACATTGTTATGATGTTGCGTAAGTTATTTGCATACCTTTTCCAATTTTCATCCTGGAGAAGCGTCTTTTTCAAGATTATTTACTTCCAAACGGTATACTACGATTATTTTTGAAAATGAAATAAGCGAATATATGAGTTATAATGAAATTTGATTGAAAAGCATAAAATCATTAATCGACTAATACAAATAAAAATAGTTTTTACAGAAAATTGTGTTCTAGATAACTCTGCAAGAAAAAAATAATGTATTATAAGAAACAAGTTATACAGAAATATAAGAAGTCCATTATTCCCCATATTCGAAAAGTGGCGAACAACTCAAAATAAAATAAAAATAAAAGAGATAATGAGAAAAGGAAAATGTGCGAAGGAAAGAGAGATAGATAGATATAGAGAGGCAAGTGGTCGTTGGAAGGAAAGTAAGTTAATCGCAAAAAGAGTTATATAATCCATAATCTGAGTAGCGTTTTTCAACGGGGACCGGCAGACAGGATGTTACCGGTCGTTCTTGCCCCGCTCGCAGTAGAGCTTGGCTGCGAAGCATTGTCGTTGGAATTCTCGTAAAATAATTAAGAGGCCCCCGCGAGCGGCAAGCGCGGTAGCCGGGAGCGACGGCATTTTAAAGGCTCGTAAAAGGGACATTAAAATTTTGCCGTGTGCCGCGCTCTCGTGTCCGCCACATCTCGCGCCGCTCTTCGCCACGTTGGAAAACGAGGGGGGGGGGAGGCCTGAAAGCTCTCTTCCGAAGACTCTCGCTTCTCTCGAGAGCCAAGAAATTAATTGACAACGATAAGAAAGTTGCGCGAGATATTATTGACTATACGCGTGTGTCTGTTGAGGTTCGATCGCGGAGGCCTTACAGTTATACGGCTTCATAATTTCAGCGCGCGGATTCTTTTCATGTCATCTTTTTGCCCCTGCTCCGCTAATAAATCTACTTCAACTTTTCAGACGGCTTTCATTCCTGAATTTCAATAATGTTCTTTTTCGATCTTTTTCTCCCCTCTCGCCTCTTTTCTACTTGACGTCGCACGTTTAGACTGTTGACTGAGGGACTAATTGAGTGCATTAATATCGGATTATCGGTAGTTTTTAGGATAACGCGTTTGCAACATCGATTAAGAAATTTGTTCTTTCCTCTAATTCATTTTTATCTCTCCTGCTTTGATTACGCAATACTTCTGATAGTTTTTTTTTCATATTTACTGAAATAGCAATACTGTCGAGCTTGGATGAAGATCATTTTAGCTTTAGCATACTGAATTTTGAATGCGCGTAAATTAAACCTAGGTACATGTAGTTAGTGCTTTTATGATCACATCAAGTTTACAAAGCTTGATCAAATTTACGTTATCGAAAATCCTTTATGCTCGGTAATTAACAAACATATGAAAACCGAAATAAATTTGTAAAGAGCGGACAAGTAATTGGGGGAGTAATATACAAGGTGCATCAATATCATTATTTGTGCACGAGCACAAAATTTTCTGCATTACCAAAAATATTCAAAAATTGAAAAGTAGGTACAAAAACTTTCATAGCAAGCTCTCCAAAGGAATAAATTCGATCCGATCTTTATGGAGGCTATAATAAAAAAAAATGGCAGGTAGAAAGAAACACTCGCGCAGCAAGACGAAGCGATACAAAAATCCGTGAAAGTACCGTATTAAAATCGAGCTTGCCAAACTTAACAGTTTACCCTAGAACCGATGGTTCTTCGGCTCTTTCTTTTTTCTCGCTTTGTAAGCGGTGAAAAGCAATCAAAACTCGTTGGCAGAATTAAACGGCAGGCTTTAACGAAAAAAAAAAAAATTGTGACGAGCAAAGATTTTTGAGGTCGGCAGGGATTATAGAAAGAGAGAGAAATGCACGCCGCGGGGGCTTGAACCGTTGCCGCGTATAGTCGAAAAGCCGCGAGATAAGTCGCGTCTGCGACTCGGAGCGTGTCTCTATACACCAATATACCTATAGATATATAGGTACGATGTAAAGTGAATAAAGTAGGCTGATCGAACGGTCGGGGCCCGAGCCAAACGTCGAGAGAGCGGAGAAAAGAAACCTTTCGGCATGTGCTGCCGGGCGAAACTAGTTTGGTGACAACCGAGAGAGAAAGAGAGAGAGAGAGAGAGAGAGAGAGAGAGAAGGACCTGCTCGTTCTTCTTTTCTCTTTGAGCCGTTTTCGATCCGCCGCCCTACCTCCTCTCCACCTCGTTCGTCCCTCTTTTTCCTAAATAGACAACACGAAATCCACATGGTCCTCTCCTCCGGGAGAAAGTAGTGCCTTGCGGGCTGGGCTACAGGTGAGCCTACGCACGTGTCGACTCTCCGAAAAGAGAGCTCACACACACACATACACAGGTAGCCTCTCTCTCTCTCGATATCTCTGGACCGGCCACTTTTTCGATCGTTCGATCTCCGCTCCTTACCTTCGTCGCTCGAATGACCAACTCGACGACCAAGCGATCGTTGCTGTGAGAAAAATCTTGGAATATGTGGAGGCTGCCTGGTAGATAAAGCCACAGCCTAACCAGACTTTCTTTATCGTAGTAATTGGGAGATAAGCGTAATCAACCTTAAATCACCTCGAGGAAGTCGTGTTCTGATTAATTAGGCAAGACTTGCTTGTTCTTTCTCTCTTTCTTTCTCTCTCTTCTGTTGTTGCCTTGCACCACTGGTGCTGATGATGGCGATACTTAAAAAAAGGCTTTGCTATTCGCTGTTTTTCGGTACTACTTTTCCATTATTTACCAACTATAACTTTATAAAATTAAATACACCTTAGCATATTACGATCGCATCTTGTTTTCTAATATTCTTTTTTTCAAGTGCGCAGTCTATTACAAGTCAATAAGCCTTACAGTATTTATCTAAAGATACAACCCGACAATATTTAACATGTAAATAAAAAATAGTGCTACAGCGTAAAAGAGTAGCGCGCGGTATAGGAGCGAGGAAAAAATTGGCGGTGCCGATGGTCGGGTGTGCGCCCGAAAAAGGCGCGCAGGCGAAAAAGAAATCACAACGACATAAAGGCGGAAACCAGAAGGCAGAATGCACACCGAGATACACATATAATACGTAGGCAAGCGGGCGCAAAAGGAGAAAGAAAAAAGTAAGGCCCAGCAGCAGCGCAAACACACAGGGGCTCTCCCCCCCCTTGCCGAAAAAAAGGAGTCGAAAGATAAAAGGTGGCGAAGTCGCAGAAGGAGGGACGCATCCCTCCCCCTCCCCCCGGTACACAAGCGCACACAGAGACAGGCCGACGTATGCAGTCTCTCGGTCGACTCTTTCCCTCTCTCTGGGCCTTACGCCGCTGGCTCTCCTTATCTTGCATCGAGCATTGTCGCTCGCGCCGGCTGACAGTACCAGAATTGCGGCGGCGTGCGCTGCAGAAGCAACGCGCCAGCAACTCGATATATACACCGAGAAAGAGAGAGCGAAGAGGAGGAGGGCAAGGGGAGATCGGAGAGATGCTTCGCGCGAGAAACAACGAGCCCAGGGACGGGGGGGGATGACGAGGAGGAGGAGGAGATCGGACCCTGGTGTGTCTGGCGATGCAGCGACGACGCCCTGTCAGGGACACACGCTCCTCGCGGGCCCCTCTCGACGATGCCGAGACAAGTTGCTGCCGCTCCCGCCGGCCCTGCCAAGCCTTCCCTCCTCCTCCTTACCCTCCAGCCCCTCTATGCCACTGCAGATTCTACAATTACTCATGGGCTTTCTGCAAACTCACTTGCCCGGGCGAGCAGAGGATTTGCCGACGATGAGCCGCTACGTTTGACCATTACACCCGGCTTTTTTGCAAATCAAGATATCTCTATTCTTTTCTTTGGACATTTAATACGCTGAGTTGATGAGCTATTTAATAGAACGACGTATTTGTCTATTTCAGATAGTACACTGATTTTCTTTCTTATTTTGGTAAAGTTTCTACAGCCGTTAATACATTAGTTCTTACTGGGATTGTGTGCCGCGATAAAATTGCGGGTTGTCAAAAAGCATAAAGTCTTTTTGCGAAATAACACTATTAACTTATTGTTTATGGTACTACGCGCTTCGTACGCGTTTAATTTTCTTCTACCGTAAAAAGATAATATCAAAATATATATATGTGTACGCGAACAGATTGTATCAAATTGCCGTACGTGTTTCTGCTTGTACGAATCGAGCGTATTAATAATTTCGTTTCGAGAGTAAAAGAAACGGCGAAAAGTTCGAAGCGTAACGTTTACAAAATCGTAAAAATTTTAATGCTCACCTCTAGAATTACACGCTGAAACGTAGGAAAATCAAGCGGCGACGTGTAGAGAGCCGAGAAAGGCCTCAGAACTCGAGAGCCTATACCGCTCATAAAACACAACTTGATCTTTCCGATTTATTGAAATGAAAACGCGGCGAAACTTGCAGGCCCTTAGCCGCTCGCCGATTACGGAAGAAAAATCACTCGTTCCCACTTATCTCGTGGATCTGGTGTGTGTAGCTCGTCGTGGCGCATATGCGCGCTAGATATCAGCGAGCAAGAGTGTCTCTCTCTCTCTCCGACGAAGAGTCACGTAGCTTTAGCTTTACAATGATTGTATTGCAAATTTAGCGGCTAGAGAAACCGGAGAAGCAAAACCACCGGTAGTTATCGCGACCGGCGAAAAGCAGCGCACGGCAGCGGGCGATTTTTCTCTCCGGCCGATATGTGGGTTGCCGGGAGAGCTTTGAAAAGAAAAAGGAGAAAAGCCTATGTCCCGGGCATTCTCTCTCCACCCCGCTTGTTTTTATTGGCGCGCGAATGGGGTTTTACGATCGTCTCTCGTCACTTAGAGTTATCCTTTTCTCCGGCAAACTTTAACGCGGCCCCTCCTTCCTATGCTCCTCTGCCGCCCTAGGCCTATGCGGCACACGTATGTGTATATACATCGGCAATAGGGGAAAGATCTTTTCCTTCGAGAAACGGCCTAGCCATCCTTTCGCGCCTCTACGTTCGCATTGATTCTCACGCACATTCGCACACATGCGCGTGCCTGGGCTCTTACGCCCGATCTCCAGGGACAAGACTGCTGGGCTTAATGGCATGTGACCTGTACGGATCTTTTCAGTGGGTAAACTATAAGCGTTCGATGTCAACAAGATTATGCCTCATTCGATCGTTTACTTTGGCGGTTTGTCATAATAGGCCAAGTGATTCATGGCGCGGATGAAATTTTCATTAATTCGCCTCTAAATGAAATGTCACGTTGGCGTATCAATTAGGAGGCTATTCTATCGCCGCGAAAATTTTTAGGACGCGACGAACAAACATATGATAAACTCGGCGGTCTATGAAGAGAGAGATAATCAGGCATAGACTGCGAGTTCGCAGCTCGTTAGGTAAACGCGCGAAAAAAGAAAAAAATATATAAACACATGGTCCGAGAGAGAAATTTTGCTGTGTACCGCTAAAGAAAGTTGCAAGCGTGTCCCAGGCTGTGTTTAATTTAACTGCAGCGCTACAGCGTTTTAGTGCTTTAGTCCACTGAAAAAGCGAGACGCGCGCGCAGAAGCCGGTGTAAGCTACGGCAAAGAAAGCAGCGGCAGCTCTAGCATAAAACAGCGTGTAACTTTTCTCCCGAGACGTCCTCGTCGCAATAGTAGCAGCAGCAGCAGCAGCAGCTCACGCAAAAAGCCCTGTCCGCGCCTCGCTGTGTAATATCAGACATTCTGGAATTTTCGCGGCTTCCGGCTTTCGCGCCGTGGAGCGGAGAGATAGCCGTATCGGCAGCTGGCGATTTTTTCCGTCTGGCCGCCTCGAGAGAGAGAGTATTAAAGGGGGGGTCCAGCCGCGCGCGGGCATGTAAGGCTCAGGCCAATGATCATATTTTTCCCGCGGCTCCGGCATAAGTCGCGGCCGACCGATTGAAACAGCGGGTGGTGTCTTCGCCGCGCGCTCGATGCGCTACAGCCGCTGACAGATTTATGGCGCCCAGGGCCCGCGCCTTATTCCCTTTTTTCCCTCCCACTATCCCCCTCGCCCCTTTTACTTCCTCTCTCGCTCGTTCTTTCTTTCTTTATCCTTTGCCTTCTGCTTCTCTTCTTTTCAGCGAGCGCGCCGCGTCAGCTTCTTGCGCGCTTGCGAGCCTCCGCTGCGGCCAGGCTTAGCGCGTTGCATAAGTTCGCGATCGGCAGAAACCGGTAATATAGAAACGCGGCCGTGATATACGCCGCTTCTGATAATAAATAGCCCTAAGGGACACACGCGCGCGTACGATATAGCCTCTTTTTGCATTTGGTGCGTCTAAGCGCTGGCTCCAGCAGCAGCAGCAGCCGTGAGCGATCGTAACTTACGCGATACTCCCTGACCACCTCTAGCCTGCAAGCCACTTTTTCGAAAGCTCTCCCCGCGTTTTATTGCCGATCATTTTTAGTTGATGGACAAAAATACCTGCCTCCCGGACTTAATTAATTTCTCCGGCGTCTGTATAGCTGCGCGCGGTTGTTTTTTTATCCTTTTTCAATTAATTCATTGGACTATCTTTAGCTTTTTTATGTAACTCGATTTAGCTGCACCGAGAATTAGAGAAGGCGCGCGCGCATCAATATTCATAGGGAGACTCTGCCGACGGTTATCCGAACTTTTCGGTTTTTATTTAAATTTGACAAGTTTATTAAGGAGTGGCTTGGGCTGATTAAAAAATGTTTAATGCGCATCTCCGCGGCTCTCTGTTATAACGATAAGAAAATAAATTGACAATATAATTCTCGAATTCCCGTATATCGCGGGCATCGCTCAATCAGCACGTCGCTGCGTCGCATCAAAATGCAGACCGGCAAGCGCAAAATTATCGTATTATATGCAGATCTCTGGGTGTGCGCGCCTGTGCGTTGTCTGTAGCGGCAATTTCGTGCTCATAACTACTTAGAAAACAAGGTGTATATATCATTTATCCCGACGAATCGATGGCAAAGAAGAAAAAAAAAAGAAATAAAATAAGCAAGATCCAGTCTGTCGTATAATTACCACTTTCGTAACGCGACATTAATCATGGGCGGTTGCCTCGACCTTTCGAGTCTTGCACCAAGCCCCTTGCACGCGGCTTATGGCTCTCCTGACTACCTCCGGAGACAGCGATCGATTTATGATCTGATTTTATAAATATTTTTCTTCATATTGAAAAATAAAAGCATCGACTCGACGACGCAACTCTTTTTTTTTTCTCTTCGCGTACATTTGTAAATATGGATAGAAGAACTCATAAAACAATGTCGGCGGCGTTACGGATAAAACTTCATTTCGCGGGCTATCGGGCTTGTCGTTGCAGGTGCACTCCAAACAGGTATTAGAATCAAGTTCTCATTTTTTTTATTTCAAAATTTCGTAACTATTCATTTTCTCGAGTGTGTGCCTATCGTATACTCGTTGGTGCAGCCGTAAATATAAAAAAAACACATTGATAAACAAACGCAAAAATCAGCTGATTGAATCGTCGAGTTCGAAACGCGTGCGTCGAATTTGAACGATAAACAACGACGTTAGAATCACGAAAAACATCCAAAAATAAGTCTTACTAATACCAAAGCGAAACTCGTTCCAAGTAATATAAATTACCACGATATAAAAAAAAAAAAAAGAAATCTTACATCAGACTCGGTCTCAAAAGTCCGAGTATCAAGATTTATCCTCAAAAAATGTTGTCCTTGCGTCGATGGCATTTCTGCGTTGTTATTTTTTTTTCACCTCTATTTTCCTCGTATAAAACTTACAGCTGGTATAGATCGAGTGAAAACAAATAGGCCTGCCGTAAATTCAGCCACATTTAGCCAGTTTCATCCGTCTGGCTGGTCCGCAGGTATATAACGTTAAAATCGAGTTTCTACCTCACAATGCTTGTGAAATGTTTACAAGCCGCGTGCCTCCGTAGGCCTGGAATGTCCCTCGGCTGTGTATTTTTTTTTCTCTCTCTCCACCAAGATTATCACTAACAATATTTGCGCGTAGGTTGAGGCTCGAGCGAGAGAGTAGCCGACTTCTATCCATAATCGTAAAATGCCTATCGACCAATCTATCAATCGGCATCAATCCCTTGCGGCAATCTATGCAACCGGAGAGAGAAAAAGAGAGAGAGAGAGAGAGAGAGAGAGAGAGAGAGAGAGAGAGCTGTGTAGAGTAAGTGACCGAGTAAGAAAGAGAGAAAGAGAGAGAGAAGACTGGAATTATCAGGATCGGCGAGTCAGATCGATGCGACTGTCTTTGGACGTGTCGTCGTAAGGGGGAAGCCCCGTAAGCGTTGCGTTACAACGCAACTGCGCGCCGAGCGTTACCAATCTCCAATCCCATTTGGTCGCCAGAGCTGGTCAATGGCGAGAGTTGAAAAAAAAACGAGCGAGAACACAACGTCGATAATTGGACTGCCAGAGAGAGGTGGAGCAGTACTAGTGAACCGCTGGCAGGGAGAAGAAATTCTGGATAAAAAATAAACAACGTATTCAGGCACGCGCCGCTGATGATGCGAAGAGAAGCGACACAGTTACCTTAGCCGATTGAGCTCGATTTCAGTGATAAGCCAGACGACGAGGAGCACTTCTCGCTCTCTACGTTGAATGATGGATGATGTTGACGCGAGCTTATAACCTCACGTACGCGCGCGCATCGTTTCAGACCCGTTCTATACGCTACCCAGACCTTATAGCTGGATTTCGTGTACGTGTGCGCGTGTGTGAGGAGCTTACGCACCGCACGATTACGTCCTGGAGTTGTACGTAGAACTGGAGAAAATATTTTTGTCTCGAATAGGTAAATCGGAATTGCTGATTGAACGCACTTGATTCGTATGTGCATATATCAGGCCGAGATTCATGCCCCCCCCCTTCTGTTTTCCACTGCGTCTGGGTACGTGTCTTTTCGTGCGAGCCGAACGCTCTAATAAAGAAATTGAAAAATACGAGTTTCGCTCGCTGTGTGTCTTCACGGCGACGATTTCAAGACGATGTCTACCGGGAAAAAATAACGCTAGGAATTTTTCCACGGGAGTCGATTGTTTCTGTGAATTGGCAAAACAAGGGATTTGTTGTTAGAGAAATAGAAAATTCAAGTGCCGAGACAGCAAAGCCCACTCCTGTTTTTTTATTTTTCTTTTTTAGAGAAAAACATCCGAGCTTGGTTATATTCCACGCGTGAGGTAAATAACGTGATTCATTAGCAAAGTCTGAATCTAGCAAAAAAATGTTAATTGGACGTTTTTTTTTTTTATTTCTTTTTAATAAATCGTACGACCCGAGTTAATTGATTATTGCGACGCTCCGAAACGAAGTTAGCAAGAACATCGGCGAGTCGTGAAAATTCCCGAGCAAGCAGGGCTGATGATTAAACTTTTGAAAAATTCTGTACGTTTAACGCTGGACTAAGCAGAACGAAATCGATGACAGGTTAGATGACGGGGGTGAAGAGGGGGGGGGGAGATCTCAGCAGCTGTGGTGTATAATGAAGAATCGAGGCCCCCAGAAATGCCCGATTAGCTTTCACGGCACGATCTGACCTAAAACCGTGCGCCAGCTCTGATCGGCTGCTCGCTCTCGGTCATCTCCTTCTCCTTTTCCTTAGAAAACCTTCCGTCTCTTTTTCTTCTGATCGACGTCCAATGATTTCTGGACTCGTGATGGAAGCTGTCTAATTTTGAAAAAAAATCTATCGAAAATATTCTCAAAGGTTAAAAAACATTTCCACGCTACTTGCGATTGTAGAATACGGAAGAGATGAGCTGTCATTACAACAGTATGACTTTAAAAAAAAATTCAATTTTCATAAACCTTTTCGTTAGAATACACGAAATTCTTGCTGTATTATAAATAAGAAAACAACCTTGTCGAGGGTCGTCGTGAGCTGTGACTCACAACATACCTCTATCCAGAAAAATATTTTTTTTTTTATTATTTAATCTTATTTTGTTTACCCTATTTCGTCACTTTAATGCCTGTTCAGTGCCATCTTAAGCGGAAGATAAATTTTATGCTAATGACGCATAATTAACACTTTTAACCATTCGGCATTCTCAGATTACGTTTGAGCCGAGAGAGCTTGCATAAGCGTTTGCATATCAATACTATGAATTCATTTCTAAGCTTCTTGGCAGTAATGGCTCTGTTTATACCTTCGTCGCATCTTGTACTGCTTTTTTTGTTCATCTTTTTTTTTGTCTTCTTCTTTTCTTAAAAAGCACAGCTTGAGCTGCATAATTGCGTGACTTTCCAGATTAACTTAATTAAATTTTCATCTCTTATAATAGGATATATGTTTTATAGACGTGCATTTATACTTTTTTCAAACTTTTGATTTTGTTTCAAATAAAATTTTGCCGGAAAAATCCACGTGTTAGCAATAACGTATAGAACGTACGATATTTATACAAGATTCAATAGCGGCGTGTCTAAATAAAAAACAATTTGAATTGTATAATGCGCTGTAGGGTAAACAGTAGAGCAATGCGCGCGAAAGAAAGAGAGAGAGAGAGAGAGAGAGAGAGCCACGAAAAAGCCTATAGAAGTAGAGTAAATAACGAAGACGGTAAAAGAAGGAATAACAGGGGCAGAAAAGGGATGAGAAAGGTGCCATGGGAAGAAGAGGATTGCACGCAAAGCGTAGTTGTGAAAAAAGTCGAGGAAAGCTGCATAAAAGCGGTAGCTTGGGCAAATATATGAAGAGAAAGAGAGAGAGATACGGGAGGAGGGGCTGAAGAGTGTGTTGCTCGCGCGAGTCCGGCGCTGCATAGCTGTGTATAAGGAGTAGGGAGAGAAGCACCGCTGGCTGTCCAGGCTATCGACCAGCAGCTTTCGCTTCTCTCTTTTTCTCTCTGCATCGGGAATATGGTTATGATAATGCAGCGGCCACTGCACTACGCGCCGGCGGAGATTCTATATCCCTTGTTGCGCCCGGCTCTCTCTCTCTCTCTCTCTCTCTCTCTCTCTCTGTATATGTGGCTTATACACACGAGAGAGAGAGAGGAAGAGCGTGCAGGTGTCCACACCCAAGCCAGCTCCAGCCAACCTCGATCGTTTCCTTCTCTCTCTCACTCTTTCAGCGCTTCCTTTTCTAACCCCTTCCTTTTCCCTGGCCTCTACCTATACTCCTGCTTTTTTACTCTTTTTTCGTTGTCTTTTCATCACTCTTTTTTTCTCTCTAGCTACTCCGTGTCAACGTCATTCTTCGCCGCTTTACACTTCGCTAATATTTTCACTGCTGTTATCGCTGCGGCACATTGAAATGTGAAAAAAAATGTGTTGGACATACCTGCTAGCGACACTTTACTCAGGAATACCTTTGCTGAATTTTTCTCCTGACAGTTTCTTTTCTTTTCGTTATGGAAAACACTTCTTTACTCCAAGCCTAATTTAATTAACTAAGTACTCGTACTCATCGTTTTATCAAGCATAAACTGTCACACGTACAGTTTTCGCGTCAAATTTTCGTCCATAAACACAGAATTTGGTATATGATAATTCTACACCATAAATATTGGAATCTCTATTCGAGATAAATTGTTTCCAGTCCATTAGCCATCATCTCTTAGTCCACCATTGGGAATCGAATGCAGGCCTTCCCTTTCGTGCTCCGATTCGCAACGAGCAGGTATAAGCAATGAACAAGTTTCGCAAGGGAAGAGCTAAGTAGAGAGAAAGCAAGCTAGGCTCTCGACGATGCGAAAATTCCGAAAAGCGAGCGCGGAAAAGGAGTAAAAGAAGTGCCAGGGCAAAAGAAGAAAAAGTAGAAATTGAAAGTGAGCTAGAGAAGTCTCTCGCGTGTTAAAGAAATAAGAGCGAGGGCGAGAGAGAGAGAGAGAGAGAGGTACTTTTGCAAAAAGGCGACAGAGAGTCGAGTGTTTAAATAATTCCACTATTTCCATGCATATTGCAGGAAACAATTACAACTATAATTGCTAATAGAAGATTCCAGACGAGGCCAAGTTTATCTCGGAGGTTCAAAGCTGGCTTACTGTATTTTTCACCGGAGCGCAGGCAAGCCCATGCTCCTGTGTCGTCCTCTGCTGCTCCCGGGCGCTGCTCTCCGCACCACCTTTATGCGAACGCTGCTGCTGCTGCTGCGCCCAGGCTTCGCCTCGTCTTTTTTTTCTCTCTCCCGCTTCCGCGAGTTTATCTTTTCAAGCGTTTCGCCGTTTCAGCGTTATTTTACCACGTATTTCGCTGACTGAACGTGATTCCGGAATGGGAAAAAATGTTCTCTTTGATAATCTTAGAATTATTACCCTCCCATCACCCCTTCCATTCCCAACTGTTCCCCCTGCCCTAGGAGCTAACGCTAATGAATTATTGTCTTGACACAGCTTGATAACGAATTTACGACTGCAGTGTTGAATTTTTTAATGAACGGCTATATCTTTGGGTCACATCGTTGCGCGGAATAAAAGTCAAGTGTAAGGCTGCGAGGGAACGAACAGGTATGTTTTACTAGCACGACATGGCCTTTTATTTCGAGATTTTCCAGCCGCGAGCAGACGGAGCAATAAATTGTCCCTCTGTTTATTGCAATTTCCATCGGTTCACACCGTGAGAATTGAATTTACAAATTTTTAAATAAATAAATTTCATCGTAATTAGGTCGATATACGAAATTCCAGTTTGGCCTGATCCCATAAGAAAGCTTATCGGCCGAAAATTTTTAACCCAATTGGCTTCGCTTACTATTTAATCGTTCGGCCTTTTTTTCCAGGTAGACAGAATTAATCGGATTATTTTGTTTCCTCTTCGTTTTTGTTTATCACGAGTATTCCGGCTGATGTGTATTGTGTGCAAAGACAGACAGGAAGTTGAACGATTGAGCGAGCGAGCGGGCGAGCGAGGGAGAGGAAAAAAACAGAGAGAAGACAAGGCCTAAGGAATAGCGCAAGCACGACGCTTTAGAGGAAGAGGGGAAAAATCAAGGAAATTGGTATGCAGCACACACAACAAGCTGGGCGAGGGCAGGGGCTGGATGGGAGGAAGGGGCGAAGAGAACGAGAGAGAGAGAGGTAAGGAGGTAGAGAAGGAAGAGGATGGGTGGGCTTAGGCTAGCTGGGGGGTTGCTGCTGCTGCTGCGTTACTCCAGAGGGTGGGATCAATACTTTCTCTCTCCACACTCTGTTCTCTCTTCCTCTCGTTCAGTTTCTGTGTATGTATATACGCACACCACTGGCAGTCTCCTTTCTTCTCCTCCTCTCTCTGCCCATCGTCTCTACGTTCTCTTTCGCGAACGAGAAACTGAGTTGCGTCTGTCTCGTCGTAGCCATGCCGGCGGACCGAGTCAACGAGAGACACCGTTTCTCCGAGCTTCGGCTCCTAGACATTATCAAAGCCGTACTTATTCCTGAGCTTTGAAACTTTATAGTCTAGAGTACCTTGCTTTTTGTTTTGTTTTACCTTAAGCATTCTTTTTTTTTCATATTTAGCACGATCTAGCTAAAATTTTTAGCGTGCAACGATCATTTTATATCCGGATATGAAAATTTATAAAATTTAAATTCATATATATTTATCGGGAGTATGAAATCTAAAAGCTCCTTCGCATTCGTTTAATAGTTTACAGGAGGATTTTGCATACATTTAATAATAGATAAAATTGATAAGTGTAAAATTGAGGGAGAATGTGGCTTTTAGAAAAAAATCGATATACTTTAGCATATTTAAGAAATTTAATAAAACAGAAAAAACACACAAACTAACTGAGAGATAAACTATAAATATTTGAACTGGATCGTACAGGGGGGGAGGGGTGTAAGAAAAATATGTATGAAGAAGAGTGAAGAATTGTTTTGCGTGACAGTAAGTCAATTCTGGGCGACGTCAAAATGTGAACTCGACGTCTGGCGTGACGTCAGTAGATACAAGAGCGATGCTCAGACACGCACACCGGCGCGCAGAGGCGGAGAAAAAGCTCACACGTACAGGCTCATATACAGGGCTCCGGGCGCGTTCGGTTTTTCTACTTTGCATCGAGTTTCGACTCCTCTATACCAATAGAGGAAAACAATTGCTTGTCGCGCACTATGGAATTAGCTTGGCTCGGGCAAAGGGGGCGGGCGCGCCATTCGTAAAACCTTCTTGGTATTTCTTTGCATACAAAGAAAGAGATAGTATGTGACAAAGGCCGCGAGAGAAGAGGGACAAAGAAAGATATATAGCAAGCGAGAAAGAGAGAGAGAGAGAGAGAGAGAGAGAGAGAGAAGGGAGAGGGAGTCGGAGAGGGCAGGGTGGGGAAAGAGGCGAGGAAAGAAAAAACTGTATTGTATTCCGACAAAATTCGAGACAATGAAAGTAAAAATAACTTTCTACATATAATATATATAAATATATAAGTCCGGGCTAAATGCCGCTGGTTATTCAGATTATTTTAATTATTGTTTTCATGCGCGACGCTTTTACTCCTCGATACGTGATTAAATATTTTCCGAATTATTCATGTTACTTTGGATTTTTTAACCCACTTTCTTATATACTAAATCTTTATTAAAAGGAGTTTTCAATTTTTATCGATTTTAATATAAGTATTTTATTTATTTCGTCGAAATTAATATAGTCACTAGATTCCGCTTACCTTTATTAGAAAAAAATTTTACTCGTTCTGCAGTAGGATATCCGTAGGGCTTCGAAAAATTTCTTTTTCATGGCTAATTTTATGGACGACAACTCAATAAATGAAGTTTGATGTGCATGTAATAAACTGGAACATATTAGCGTAAATTTTATTAGGTGTAAAATGACAATATAAATATTATAGTTAGATTTGTTTTGCGATTTAACGCGGATTAAGAAGGCAAATAACTTACTCGTCTGACTTTTACTTTGGTGCGCCTTTAAAAGTATCTTAAAGTATTAAAATTCTCTTCTCCATCATTAAATGCTACGGCCATTTTTTCCGACTCTTAAACTGTTTAATCTTTATTGCGCTTCTTAAGTCGCTATGACTTGTCAAACCTAACAAGACCATCCCCACTCGATATTTCGGTAACTGTAAGAAATATAAATTTATTGTTATGAGCTTAAGTATATAAATTTTATTAGAATATAAAATATATAATTTGATAATTTTAATAATTTATAACGTGTGCAACGCTTTATTTAGTTAATAAACTACTAAATTTCTTGCGAATTGTTCTTTCAATTTTTCTTTCGAATTGTACAGTCTTTCATCAATTGATAAGTTAGTACTGTAAAAAAACTTATCATTAATTCGGATGAAGAGATCAAATTTCCCAAATTTATTGAATTTCTTTAAATAACTCAAGCACGAATACGGATCCAATAACAATTTAGCCATCGTTATCGATAATGAATAATTCTCCAATTTCGGCAGAACAAAAAACCAGATAAAGATCTCAAAGAAAATAAAATAAAATAAAAAATTCCAACTGAGTTATCGAGTCGAAATCGCACGTGTAGCATTTCGAATTAAGCAAGACACCGTGACAACGGAAAAATATCAAAGCCAAAGCAGTAAATAAGAAAAAAAAGTCGTCGTCGTCGACGACGACGACGAAGCAGAAGTAGGGGAAGACGAGTCGAGAAAGTTGCGCGGACGACGCACGTGGTCATCGCAACGGGGTCGCGAGATTACGAAAATATCCTTTTGGCCATGGGGAGATCAAGCGAGCGTTCACGTGGCACGCGCGCGCGGGCAACAGTGGCCAAGCGAACGCGCCGATCGCTTTGCCCGAGTCATCCGCGCGTCTCATTAGCATAGGGACAATCAGCGAGTGTGAGAGACTCGCCCGGCGATTTCCTGCCGAGTGACCCCACAGCACGCACGATGTATCGCCGCGCGCTCGACTCTCTCGGCGGAAGTCGCTTTACGGAACGGACGATCGTTTTAATGCGCGCGAAGACGCGCCGCTGCTACCCGCGCGCCTCTCTCTCTGTTTCTGCCGCAAAACAATAAGCCGGGGGGCAATAACGAAACGGGCCCCGAGAGTTCACGGCTGAGGGCTTAGGTTAGGGGTTAGGATTTCCGCCGATCATTCGCCTCTTGCCTCTGCCTCTCTCTCTTTCCGCGCTCGCTCTTCTTTCTTTGCGCTTTCGTCATTCAATTGGCGAGGTCCCCCCTCCTCCGCCTCCTCACCGCAAGGTCAGCTACCTTTCGGCGGAGCTAACACACACGACGCGCACATGACACACGTGGAAATGTTAAATAGAACGTTCCGATTGAATTTCGTTTTCTTTTTTTTTTTTTTCATCGTCTCGATCGCGATGTGTTCAAGTGGTTGGGCGCAACGAGAGCGTGTTTTTGTTTATTTATTTGTTTGCGTGATTATATCGGCAGCGCAAGGAAATTAATAAGCGCGATACTTAATGCGCCGAACGTGCGGACAGTTTACGATTGGATTGCTACGTGCGAATGCGAAATGAGGGACTTATTTGAATTACACATACGTATGTGCGATGCGATCTGATCCGAGACGGATAATTTTTTGGGCTCGTGAGTCACGGCCTGCAGCGAATCTCGTCTGACTCATGATATAATGATGTGCGGTTATTGTTCAGGTTCGTCACGTTCTAGTGACATACATTTCTTTTTTTTAACGAATTTTTATCGTCCAATGCGCAAGGAAGGTGTGGACGTTTTTGATTGGAAATATATCTGGTCGTTTGGATTGAGTTTTGAAGCGATTATTCGAGTGGGCTGTATTTTCAAGAAAAAACCTCTGCGAATCACATACATGACAGTATACTATAGTTGCCAGCGTTTCTAGTATGACAGTTGGCCGAACCGCAGCAGAAGTTTAAGATAACCGAATGAAAGAGAAGGGGAGAAGAAAAAAAAAGAGGAGGCAAGGTGGACTAAGGTAGATGAAAGGAAAGGCTTTGAGAGAAAAGTTGGCCGTTACGGTTGAAATGCGCTATAAATAATAATGATTACCACTACGTGTTCGCACAATACGACTCGGCGCTTAAGCCTACATCGCACTGCTGCTAGCTCCCGCTGTTCCTGGGCTTTTTTTCCCTTCCTGCTTTAGTCCCGCTTTCTGTCACATACACAAATGGAGAAGAGAAAAGATGCATTGCACCCACGATTGAGCCTGACTATTCTGCGGCTACCCCTATTACAATATGACCTTTTGGTATCGATGCATTGGTTGAGCGACAAAAAGATTTAGAGCGAGGAATTTTAATGTTTTATCAAAGAAAGTTTAAGTATCCTTTCTACATAGCTTTGCGTTATTTTATCAAAAAAATGTTTTCATCACAACACTCGCGGATATTAATCCTTTGTATAGGAGAGGTATTGCATATATCGCAAGCCTGATAGCTTGCATTCAGGCGAAGACATAAAAATACTGAAAAGTTTAGAAGGCAAGAGGCGGTATGGGAAGGAATATAAGCCAGCGGGCCATACAATGGAACGGAACGAGCGTCTAGGCCAGGGCGATATGAATTCTTCCTTCGCCGATGAGGTTAAATATTAGAGCTACCGGCAGACCGCCAGCCCAGTACGCGCTAGCGGCGTATATTCGCTTAACCACACCCTCATAAATAAGATTTCACTGTGTAATACGTAATATCGCGTGCAGGGCCGCCGCTCTTATCTTTACATTCTTTTTCATACGCCGTTATGGTCAATCTATATAAGGGAGCTATATGTAGACTTGACCTCACCCCTTTTCTCCTTTGATCTTCAACAATGATCTCGCTCTGTAATAAGAGCGATCTCGACCTCAGATTGTATAAGCTATTGCTTATTTTTCAATTATTATGATTAGCTTGGAACAACGATATTTTTTTTTTTTACATTACAAACAACCGTGTCGTTGGTAAACGTTTTGGAAAATGCATATTACAGCTAAGTTGTAATTTTTCTTTGAATGTAGAACGTACACGTATAGAAATGTATAAAGAAAAATTACTATACTGTATAGTTCGCGCGGTATATACTCCATGTATAGGGAAATTTTACTACATGTATAATA
>JAPYYQ010001673.1:0-48586 GCA_030522585.1 Anagyrus pseudococci
ATCGGTACTTTCACTAGCCGGGGATTCTGGCTTATCCGTAACGATATCTGGTTTGCTCTCGGGCTGAGGAGTCGTAGGAGCGTTAGTTGGAACTACATCTTGAGATGTAGTCGGGGTAGTTACCACTTCATCTGGCCCATCGGAAGAACTGGGTTCATCGGTACTTTCACTAGCCGGGGATTCTGGCTTGTCCGTAACGATTCCTGGTTTGCTCTCAGGCTGAGGAGTCGTAGAAGCGTTAGTTAGAACTACATCTTGAGGTGTTGTCGGGGTAGTTACCACTTCATCAGGCCCATCGGAAGAACTGGGTTCATCGGTACTTTCACTAGCCGGGGATTCTGGCTTATCTGTAATGATTTCTGGTTTGCTCTCGGGCTGAGGAGTCGTAGGAGCGTTAGTTGGAACTACATCGTGAGGTGTAGTCGGGGTAGTTACCACTTCATCAGGTCCATCGGAAGAACTGGGTTTGTCGGTACTTTCACTAGCCGGGGATTCTGGCTTATCCGTAACGATTTTTGGTTTGCTCTCGGGCTGAGGAGTCATAGGAGCATTAGTTGGAACTACATCTTGAAGTGTAGTCGGGGTAGTTACCACTTCATCAGGTCCATTGGATGAACTGGGTTCGTCGGTACTTCGACTAGCCGGGGATTCTGGCTTATCCGTAACGATTCCTGGTTTGCTCTCAGGCTGAGGAGTCGTAGGAGCGTTAGTTGGAACTACATCGTGAGGTGTAGTGGGTTCATCGGTACTTTCACTAGCCGGGGATTCTGGCTTATCCGTAACGATTTCTGGTTTGCTCTCGGGCTGAGGAGTCGTAGTCAGCTCGGATTTATTTTGATTTTCCAGACTGATCGTACTGCTATTCAACCGAAAATTATAAGTTGTTAGTTTGGCTTTGATAATATCGTTTGGAAATGATTTAAGATTTTAAATATAAATGATGTCTGGCATCGAATGGGGGTGGGAGGCGATACATTATTTACGGTTAATATACTTGTAGGCTATACATAACAATATCAAATTACCTATTATTAAGCTTCGGAATGCTGGTTTCATTAGCTCCATTTACTGTTGGCGAATCCTTAATGTGAATTCTCTAATAAGAAATTAAGATTAGAATAAGAATATTATAATTTTTGTCAAATTAAATTACGTACTATGCGTATGATCATGGGAATCTTCATTTATCATAATTACAACTTCTTCTACAACTAGTTTGCTTAGTCTTTTTTTTTTATAAAGGAACAAATTTTATAGATTTTTTGTAGCATAGTTAAATAACACTTTTATTTTTTTGTATTTACTGAGAAAGTGTTTAAAGAAACTATCTAAGAACTTAATATAATGTTAACGATTTTAATGCTTAGAAATTTTAGCCTACCGTGATATCATTGTCCCGGATTTTATTTTGTAAATCCAATAGGTTTTGGATATCAATAGGTGCTCCATGATTATTATTTTGTGCGTGGTTTCCAAATAAATCTGCTAGTCCTGCCTTAAATTTATGATAATTTTATTTATTTTTGTTTTTATATCTTTTAAAACGTGTTAAATTATATGAAAATTAAAAAAATATACAAGCTTGGTAACTACTTACCAAAGTAATATTATCAACGCCATCAATTGTGTATGTCTAAGGAATAGTATTATAGTCATTTTAATTATTTTACTACATATTTATAATACATAATTTATAAATTTCTACTTGTGCAAAACTTACATAATTTACTGTTCCTTCAAAATGTATGGTTACTGGTTTTGCATCTAAAGCCTAAAATTTGAAAATTTTATATTGAAATTTCATTTAATTTACTTTCGAAGTTTTTTAGAACGAATGATTGTTTATTAATATTATGTTAGAAACAATAACCTACCAAAATAATCGCATTAGCGATAAAAAAGTAAAAAATCGACTTTGGTATCATCTTGCGACTCTCCAGAAGTATTCTGCGTTGAATAATCTGGGAGACTACAAAATTATTCAGCTTATAGCCGTATTTTATACTTAAATTTAAATAAGGTAACAGATGTAGAATAACAATTGTGCAAATAAGAATGTACAGTAGGAGGAAGCATTAAACACTGTGAAATTGAAATATTCGTATAATTTGAATTGTAATCATGATGTCGTACAATAAATGAATAAAATATGTGAAATAAGCAAACGTCATCAAATCGTTATGGAATCTATGAAACTATAAGTTGACAGAAAAATGAGTATTAACATCGATCTTGATCGTTCCTTTCGGTGTAAAAATTCAAGACCCCTTTCCCGAGCGAGAAATCCGTTTCCAATCATTTATTCGAATTCCAAAACTTGAGGGAGCATCGGCAAGTCTTGGGGGCTGGTGTACGCGAGATTCGGCGGATAACGGAGCTAGATAATCCGATTAGCCCGTAGGACAGTTGGCCGATAGAACACCGAACTAATATAACCCTCTTATCGGCTTTGCAGTGCCAGTCCGATTTGGATTGGGGGGGAAAATCGAGGGAAACTTTGCTCTAGCCGCTGGACCGTCTCTTCGGGATCGGTCGAAAAATTAATTCCAGTTGAAAGTCGCACGTCACCGGCTAAGATGCTCGCGGGTGATTTGATAATCGGGGCCGGGCATGAATTTTTGATGAAATCCCAAAATCAACGCTCCATTTGCTCTATCTTCTTAAATTAATGTAGATAGAATCTTATTAAGCGATTTTAATAAAAAAAAAGAAGGTACAGGTCGTTAAGTTTATCGAGAAAGATTTGAATTTTATTTTCTTCTTTCGTATAGCGAGTTTTAATCTTCACTCTTCGCTCTCTGCTCGCATTGTACCCGTAGGCTATCGGTACATGCGATATTTAGGTCGAACACTAGAAATTGTAGCACAAAAGAATTTCGACTTTGATGCGTCTCATTCCAGCTCTGCTTTGGTCGGAGCAATCAGAAATGTTGGTCCAGGCGTGGTAACGACGATTTTTAATACGGAGGCTTTTGAGGAGAGAAAAAAAAAGAGACGCAATACTTTGTGTGCTCGAAATTACTTTTACTTCTGCTCACTTATAGTTGGCGCGATACACGTATTCCGAGAAATTGCTAATTTTATCACACGCAGACTCCAGGCAATTGCGTAAATGCGTATCATTATGGAAAGCGGCTATATTATGCGTCTACATCGAGAGATAAACTACGGTACGCTCTTATTTTTTGGCAAGGTGGAAAAAAAATTGAATTAAATATACGATATTCGACGCAATTGTCGACGGATACTTGATGAGAAAAAAAAATGGTATATTCCATTAGCTATTACTCTGAATAATTTATCATCTCTCATTTCCAGCGAAGCGCCGTCTATTCTTAATTGCTCTTGTCGCTCAATGAATTTAAAAAACTCGCTTTCTTATCGTAATCTAGTGAATCAATGAGCGGCCTGTGGTAACGGGTCAACAAGTTTTAATAACGGCAAAGCACATATTGCCTATGCAAACATGCGTAATATCGAGTATCCCTGGCTAATTAAACAAAAAAGAGCCCGATCGCTACGAAGCCTACAATGTACACACTACGCGAGAAGAAAAGCGGGTCGCCGCGGAGAATCAACAGCCGCTCCCAAACGGCGTGTGTCGATCAGCCTAGCGAGCCCGTGGTATAGTTGCGCGACGCTCGGCCGGTTCTTCTCAGTCGACCTGTAAAAAGAAAGGCAATCATTAATTATCCACATGTACAGATGTTACATCAGTTTTTCGTATCGTTTTGGAACTCTTTTTTGTTTCTCTTTATTTATTTTTGTTCTCTTATCTGGAAACTCCAGACTTTTCTCAATAAATTTAGCCATATAGAGCGATCACGTTTTTTTTTCGCATCAAAATAGAAAGAAACACTTTCTTCGCGGAACTGTAAACAAAAAACATGCGAGGAAGAAAGGAGCAATCTCTCGAGCGAGCTGACCGTTGCGAAAGTAAAAAAGCTCTCGTAAAAAGAAAGCGAAGAAGAAGCCACGGTGTACAGGCGTGATTTGCATCTGGCGCGGGGAGGAGGAGAGGGAGGCCAATAAAAGAGCTCTCGTTACGATTTCGAGTTAAAGTCGGCGCTTTCTCGCCCCTACGCGCACTGATGGTTTACTCAAGATTGTCGTGTCTCTTTATTTTTGTCTCGGAGAAATATAAATTTTGGCTTGGCAATTTTTATCAAGGGTATATAGCCGTCGGAATGTAATTAATCAAAAACGATCGATTACCTTTTCTTTATGTATATCGAGCGATATATCAAATTTTTTAATAGGTATATATTTCAAAATCGCAACTTTTTTAAGGTTCGAAAGACGTGTCTCGACGATCTCCCGATACTACATTGACTTGGCAAACGAGCTCTGCCACCGTCACCTGTTAAAATCCCCCTCCCGTGAGACGAGGCCTTGGCAAATTACTAGCGCGCCTTGAAACTCCTCGTCGGGAAAACTTTCTTTGCTTATTATTGTTCTTTTTCTTTTTATTGTTACTTTTTCAGCTTACCCGAGAATCTTTCGCCGGGAAATTATTTTTCAATCGGACGACTATGGGGGAAATTAATTCCACTCGCGCTTAATTCGCGTGTTATATGAATACTACGTCACGATTGTCAATAATACGGTTGATTGGCTTAAGTATATGGAACGGCGCCACGAAACACTTGTTTCAAAATATCGTTTTTTTCTGATTTCCAAACTTATGATTTACGAATGACAGAGTGTCGCGTCGCGAATTAACATGTGAAAATCATGCGAATAATAAATGCCAGATACACTATGAAAACAGTTTCTCTCACGGAATATCAATCTCCCGCTTTTAATTGAGCAGATAAGCGCCAATAAGCACATATAACATCTAGGTCAGTTTTTTTCGAGCATCTCTTTCTCAACTTGTATGTCTGATGAAAAAAAAAAGTAATAGTGCCCCATCCATGCTCAGCTGTATTTTCCTCAAAAATCGCGCGCGTTCCCTTAACTACGTAAACTACTTAATGGTCGAGCATAAAAAATCCGTGAATTATTTCAGCGAATTTAAAAAATAAAGCCTAGTCCAAACCTATAAGGCCGCTACGGCGTTACAAGAGAGGGTTAAATGACGAGGGCTTGATCCTTGCCGGCATTAATGCGCCCCGGGAGAGAGAGAGAGCAGCCCTTTATGCTCGGCGGGACTAATAGCCGCGGTGTTGGCCGACAGCTAATTGCGCGGCCGACGCGTGATTGGACGCCGGATCAAAGCTCCGAGGCGCGCCGGGCATTAACATAATACGCTATAGGCCGGCCGAGAGAGAGAGAGAGAGAGAGAGAGAGAGAGAGAGAGAGAGAGACTAGAGCCCTGTCACGAGCACGCGATGTCACGCGCTCTATCGTGATGGGTCTCTGCTCTCTCTCTTTCTCTCTCGCCAGCTTAGAGCTTATTATCGGTAATTTTCGGTGTGCCCCACTACCCGGCAAACGTTTGCGAGTTAAGACTCGCGTGGGGGGGGGGGGAAGTGGGAGAGAGGGATTAATATACACACACGTGGACTGCTGATGTGGCCGGGGTCTGACTATAACGCGGCTTTTCTACTGAAATTTGTTGTAACAATTGGATTATTAAGGATTTTCTTTTTTTTTTTTTGCTGTAAGAGATGAGGGAGTAATGCAATGTTTTTCTCGAGTGATATTTAGAAAACTCAATTTTTTCGAGTTGTACTCGTTTAAAATAATTGAAAGCGTAGAAATATTTTTTTGTTCGTTTTTTATTCGGAGAGAGCCTCTTGAATCGTAACAAAGGTAATTATAGACCCCCCCCCCTTGGGCGTTTAAGCTATATCAGATTTGGAATTTTATTTTTCCGATGCGGTCAAAGTAAAAATAATAAAAAATGCATGAATAAAAATAAATCAAAGTGATTGACGTGTTCGATAAACTCGCAAATATCGAACGCACGAGAATATGAAAATATTTTAAACAAAGATAAATTAACCGCTTTAATATTGGCTATACTAAAATTATGGCAATTAAATTGATAATTATTGGGGGGGGGGGGGAATGCAATATCTGTCAATCACGTGTGTGACCGTAAATTGGAGATATTTTTATTTTCCTTTCGATATAGTAATGTATTTTTATATACAATTTGATTGTATCGAGTGCAGTAATATAAAAAAAAATACACAAAAAGGGAGTATTTTTAAGCGATAATTGTTTACCAAAACATTTACAGCGACATTTTTAAACGTTAATTTCAGGTCTTAATAATTTTCTTATAACAACGCAGTATGTCTCAACGCCAGCCACATTGTCTGATAAAACATTTTAGTCTAAAAATTCCATTCTTAACTAAGTGAAGCACGCCACACTGCGGCGGTGCGCCGGAGCTAAAAGAAAAAACCACAAAATATTCATTCACGTGCTTTTAGCACAGGTGGTGGTTGAGGGGGGGAAGGTCGATAATAGGTGCATACATTACCGAAAGCCTTTTCCACATTTCTTCTCTATGCGCCTTTTCCGCGCGGGCGCGCGCGCTTACCTTCTTTCCATTCCGTTTGCCCATTAATAATCTTCCCGCCACCTTTTGCTCGATTGCTCTTTTATTTCTGTCCACTTAGAGCATTCTTTTTTTTTTATTCTTCGCCTATATTCTTTTGTTTAATTTCGCTTTCATTAACTTCTATTCTCCCATTCTCGCCACCCTCTTTTACCAATTTTCTCATCTCTTTTCCTTTTTTTTTTTTTTTTGTTCGTCCCTTAATAAAAAGGTTCCCCCAGCGCCTCCTGCGCTTTTGCATCGACGTATTTTTTCTCGGCGCGCCGAGCGAAATCTTCCATTTAAGGCATTTCGACTTATATATACAAGGCCATAACTTTTTTACAGGAAGTTTCGAGAACGTAGCGAAATAAACGCGCTGGAGGGGCTTATCGTACGATTTTTCTCTACATATTTCAAAAAATTGCTTTTTTTTGTTCTTTGCTGCATCGACCGCGGACGTTTAATTGTATTGCCAATGTAAATGGAAAAAAATGCGAAAAATTTTTAAATGCACTTGTAACCGGTGAATTTATTTTAATGATCAATCGCGATCGTTTAAACGCGAATAAAACAATATCTCAACGTTCCGAAAATAATGGCTTGCAGCTACCGTTTGATTAATTAAAAAAAAGCAGCTTTATAAAAACGAAAACAAAGGGCATCGGTGATAAACGAAAGTTCAAATATCTGCCTTCAAGACGAAAATAACGGAAAAAAGCACGCGCCACCATCAAACACGTTTATTCGTCTCCTCGTTTGTTTCTCCATTGTCGCGAAAACTCGACAATAACGAAGCTCAAAATATTTTCAAATCCGAAGCGCCTCTCATCAATTCTTTTTTTTTTTGTCGCCATTACGCGAGCTTTCGTTTATATTTCTCTCTGTCTCCAACCTCTAGCTTTTCCAAACGAATCAACGATCTTTATTATCCAGTGCCTCCCCCCTCCAACAAAAAAGTGAGTAAAAATAAACGCGTACAGAGAGAGAGAGAGGCCGGTATCTCTCACCGCGTCGATTTACATGTCAAAGCACAGAGCCGATGACACGAGAGCGAATTTTCAACGGGGGACTATATACCTCGCTTATTTTTCCTCTAGGCCCTTTCCCCTTCCATCGTGGTGTCATGACACGCGCTCCGACAATAATCGTAAATTGCAAGTGTCCTTTTTTTCTCTCTCTCTCTCGCTATCGCCAAACACCAAGCGCTCGTAATTTCGGAGACTGGCGCTTGTTTTAAAAATAGAAAAAGCCTCTAATCGAGCCATCATCTCGATAATCGAGTCTGAAATTTTAATGGGGAGGGAAAAAACGTCTAGACTCGACTAACGATCGAGTGACACAGTCGATATCGCTGATACGGTTTATGCGCTGGTAAGCTGGATTTTTCGCGCCGATGTTAGGATTGCTATACGAGAGGAAATCTTAGGGCGAGAGGTATCGTGGTAAGAATGTCATGGGATGATAAGGATGTTTCGTAGGGAGTGGCTTGGCGATATTTGACTTTTGAATAATGTGATTTCGCTTGAAAATATGGCAAAATTTATTGATTTATTTATTACGTTTAATACTGTTTTGTAAGATATATGGAATAATAATGACTCGTGAATTTGGGATAAAGGAAGATGATGGGCTAAAGCACAATTGTTACTACTTTTATTTAATAATTTTGATATATTTGTGTAGCTTCGACGAAATCTTACATACAGTGAAACTTAAATATTTTACATTAAAGCTTTGGTTAGTTTTTAATTTCTGCAAGTTATTACGAATAATTAGGTCGTTTGTGTATTACTGTTTTTCTCGTTCGTTGCATAAAAAAAAAAAAGAAAAAAGAAATAAGATTATGTCTTGTGAAAGATAAAAGAAGTAAACAACAAATGATCTACACGACGTGAGCGACGTTTTCTTTTTTTTTTTTATTCTGAAACGAAAGTGTTATAAAATGGTACTTTGTTTTTCATCTCTCGGATCGTAACATAATCTTGACGTAATGTAATGTATAGACGTATATAGACAATTTGTTTTCGCTTGAATAATTATAATAATAGTTGTAATAATAATTATAATAATAAAAATAATAATAATATAACATATTACAGTACTCTGACTTATACAAAATCAAGAATGCGAGTTACAAGCATGCACTTACAAATATAATGATTAAAATTACTTGTTTGTATGCTAATATTAGCAGTGGCGATTATTTTTTGTTTTTTGTTTTTTACAATAATTTGTTTCACCTCCAACTTTACATTCAGAAATAAGCGCCAATGATGATCGTGTGTGTAGCCTTTCCTCTTCTATTGACTATATAAATTATTTGTATAACATTTTTTTGTGCACGTATAGCTTCCTTGTTGAGCAGATAGCGCGTGTGGCGGTTACATCTGTGTCTCTCATTTACTTTGTTTTGCATATATTTTTATATATATAAATATCTTTATTTTTCAATATTTTTTATCATTTTTTTTCGTTTTCATTTGTTTCGCGTAAAGCTCGACTACGTTTCTGAATGTAAACTCCAAAACAAGCACGTGCAAAATTTACAGACATCGAGTTTGATAATTAATTAAAAATAAAAAATAAAATTATCCCTTCGATGAACGAGAGCATGCAAGCACACGTGTCGACGTTTACAGTTCATAAAAAAAAAAAGAAACAGAATATTTAAGCATGTTCGCGTTTATTGGCTTTCATCGTTGCACAACGACTGACAAAATCGACAAGACGACACATAGCAAACACTATAGCGTAACGTGCACCAAATGATGACGTTTTATTCTCCAACTGTTTCTTGTTTTTTTTTTATTCTCATCGCGCAATTAGTGATGATACCAAAGTCAGGGGAGGATATAAAAAGAAGCTCATCACGTGAACAGGAGACGGATCGGAGAGACTGTGTGAATATTTTTAATGGACATGAATAATTTTATTTTTTTGTTTTTTGTTTCACATTGCTGACATGGCGCATCTTTGGCAGTTTACATGGTAGACGTTAGAAAGACAAAACGGACGACACGCATGTGATTTCGCAGTAACATAACACTTAAGCTTTTTCGACACTCGTGCAAGAGTTTTCTTTCCTTATTTATTTATTTATTTTTTTTTTGTTCGATTAAATTTCGACATTTTTGTTTTTCTCCTCCTAACGATCGCGTGCGAAACATCGTCAATTATACATGTAAAAAACATCCTCCCATTGACATTATACCGATACATTGTGCACCTTCTCTCATTATAAACGAGCTATAGAGTCAAAGCTGGTCTTGCTTAAGCTTAATTTTTTTTGTTTTGCTTCTTGTTTAAAAATCTCAATCTTCTCCAGAATTTCGTCAATTTATATAAAAACTATGATAGACGATTAAAACAATTCCAAGGCGTTTTAGATAAAAATTTGCACGTTAAAAAAGGCCGATCGATCGGAACAATTTTAAGAGTCTCACGTAATACAAGATAAAAGTCAAGAATAATAATAATAATAATAATAATAATAAAAAACGGCCGAATTCCCGGTGGAAATGGCGCGTAAGAGCAGGTGACACACAGAGCAAGGGAGGGGATTTCGGGCGTGAGACGCGCGCGCCCGAGAGCCAGCTTTGACACCACGTGTGTGTGTGTGTGTGTGCATCCTGTGCTCTCGATTAAAAAAAAAATTGCTAATTACGCGATCAAGCGCTTGTCGATCTCTCTCGGATCGTTTTTTTTTTTAAATCGCCTGGTAATTCGCAGATCGACGCTGATCCTAAAATGTCAAGCGTGTGCTTGTGTGCCGCTGCCGCCGCATATACAGCTTCACTGCGGCGTCGTTTTATTATCAATTTTTTTTAGCTTTGTTTGTCGTTATATATTTTTTTGCTTTTGCTTTCATTATTTTATTCATCTCCTTCTCGCAGTTTTTCTTTATACTTATAAATCATCATCATCATCAACATCATCATAGGTGTGCTACATAGAGTACTTGAGTATAATATATATACAGCGGTGCAGTAAGGAGTGTCTAAAGTAAAAAGTAATAATTCGCATATTATAAATATACCTAAGAAGGGCGAGAGACAGAGGGCCACATTGCATTAGGATGCCGCTACCCCGAGCCGGGACTGCCGTACTGCAACAAACACCCAAAAAGCACGTTAGTAAATATTCCTTAAAAAAAAAATTGGGATAAGTCTTTTGCATTCGCTTTAAGAAGATTCCAGCGATCGGAGCCACTCCCCTCCATTGAAAAATTTAATTTCCAAAAACTTCGAAAATATTCCCGATATAACGTAAAAAGCCCATTTTACAATTATCCGAGCTGGCTTAGGGACTGCCGAGTGCACTCTCGCAAACAACAGCGCCAGCGGTACATAACAGCGTCTGGAATCCTCTTAATTGGCTTAGGAATCGACGCTTCGCCGGCCCGTCATAGAGCGCCGGCGAAGCCGAGTTCGACGACCCCCTTTGCTTCAGCTCCGTCGACGCGATTAGCGCGTATAGCTTCGCGATCCTCCCCACCCTCCCTTGTAATTCCAACGTGTCACGCTTCGAACTTCAAAGTGCCGAGAACAACTTGATCGACCGGCTGTGTTTTTCTCTTTTTTTTTTTCAAGTTAACAGATAAACTACGACCTCATCCGAATGAGCTACTCCTCTTACGCTTTTTGAATTCGCGAAGGTTTAGCAAAAGTCGGGCATATCGAGTCGACGGAGCTGCTGCGCGTGACGCATGCCTCGGGCAGACAAAACAGACAAGTCGTAGGGGGGCAGGCGGTGGGTAAAACACGTTGCTGTTAGTTGGGAGCAAACTCCAAGGGGTTAAAGTTGAGCACACGCACACTCAGTAGGGGGGGCTTTAGGCTGGGATTTAGATCGATTCCAGGTCATTCGGTTGATGGCAAGATATGTCGATAACATTTTTTTTTTCGGGCCGTATAGTCCGAGCGCCCGTGTCGCGGTAGAGGGTATATTGATTTTCGAGTTCGTTGGCACACGTTGATGTATAAATACATACGCGTGCGTACGTTTTAGCGGTGTTGCTAAATCGAACGAGAAAGTTTGTTTGCGAAACAGATGGCATTTTTATTTCGGCGCGTATTTAATTTTTATCGAGTTTCGCGTTTTATCGATATTATTGCAAGCTGCGTGTATGCGCGTTCTAATTTCTTTTTCTTTTTTTCCATTTTTTTTTAAATATGAATATATCCACTTACTTCGATGTTGTAAAGCTTTATTCGCGAGTGCGCGTTAAAATGATTTTTTTTTTTTTTCATCAAACGCAGGAGATATTTTTGATTCATTTGGATTTCAGTGTTTGTGCTATTCAAAGTATGGAAAAGCCCCGGAATGATTTTTTTTATATTCAACGCTCAAAATAGGGTATTTAAAAAAAGTTATCAACGGAATGACCTGGCATTGTGCAATAACATTTTAAATATAAAAGGGCACTTGTCGTAAATAGTCAATACATCGTTGAAATAAACAAGATTCTTTATAAAAACATTATATCGAACATAAAATTTTCGCATTGACTATTTACATCGCTAAAAAAATTAGTCTCTCGGCAAACTCAAAACTCGTTATTGTAAAAGTTATCGTAATTAACGTAAATAACACACAAGCATCATTAATCATCAGGAAATCATCGGCATCTGCAAAGCAAAAATCGGGTTAGTAGAATATCTGAAAAACAAAAGCAGTTATCGTATAGGTCTGTGTGATCGAATACCATGCAAACGTATTGAACTATAAATTATTTCAAATTTAAGTAGTTGACGCTTAACATTAACGAAACCTTTGGTATAACCTTTTTTACCCTCAAGATAAGTGCTCGTCCAATAATTGTTCAGCGATAATTAAATATAAAGTACAAAAAATTAATCCGCGAAATTGGGTATGATTGAACAGCTTGCGAAATAGCTTTCGCAGCTGAAAAGTCTCGCAATTTATGGGCTGACGTCAAACGTCAGTCAATAGATTGTTTCACGTGCCGCGGCCGATTATTTTCGAAAAAAGCCTGCGCTATTCCATCCAGAAAGAGAAGGTCATTCATCTATTTTTCCAGAATAAAGTACCTTTTGTAAACAAAAAACACTTTCCCTTTCGATCACGGTTAATCGCGTCGTACACGCCAAGCAGCGTTAAAAAGTACCAAACACGTCCAAATTTATCCATCGATTTATTACAAAATTCAAGTGCAACATCCACAGCCTTCCAAAAAGCATCGCAAGCATCGATCAGTCCAGTTTACTGCAACAGAGCCATATAGCCCCCTCCCCTCCCCAGGCGTGTCCTCTCGAGATTTTTCGCTCAAAGAGAAAATAATCGAGCAAGATTCCCGAGGGTCTCTCTTTCTCGATGCAAACAAAGGCTAATTAAGAAAGTTCTCGCGCGCGCGAAGACCGTCGTTTTAACGGCAAAAGCGCCTTTGCCGAGAGAGAAGCCTTGGCAAACCGGTTAGGCCGACGAAAATTATCAGAGGACTCGGGGCCCTTTTATTACTCCCACGCGCGGCAACTTCTATTTTTCTTTAATTATTCACGGGCGTTAATTTTAGGCTCGAATAAAGGAAAAAAGAAGAGTAATAGAATAAAATAAAATAAAAAAAAACGCCAAAGAAAACAAGAGGAGCAGAGGTATAATTAGCTGGAGGAAAAGAGAGAGAAAAAGCGATCTCGAGAGGACGCGAGCGTTCGACAGCGACTTTTCTTGCTCCCCCCCCCCCCAACCCCCCATCAAGCCCCTCCCGAAAAAAAAGCGGAGCGTGTGTATGTGTGTATACCTTCACTTGACAAGAGCAGGTTTCCGGTGATTCATGTTAAAGAATCGGAACTGCAGTCGCAGCGTTAGGTCTTTCCGTACTGTTGGGAAAGAATAAAAAACAGAGGCGTCATAAGTCGATTGCCGGCTACGATACGTTGGCTTTTACACTTTTCGTTCCGACTGGAGTTGATAGTGTAAGGGAAACATAAACAAGAGGAACGTCTAACGGGAAGGGGTGAGGGAAGGGCTTTTCAAATCTTTTAATATAGAGGTGGGTTGTTGTAAGGGGGTAATTCGAATCGTTTGTGTATTGATAGGGGAGTGTTTCAAAATTAGAAGATTTGTTTGGCTGACAATCAGATTGTTGATCTGTGGAAAATGAAACGTAAAAGTACTTTGATTAAACGAAGTCGATTCATAGAATTAGCCTTTATTCCTCTAATTTTGAAACACCCCCCTATCAGAGTGTTTGAATCGGACTATCTATTAAAAGATAAGAAAAAAAATTATAGTCTCCGAAATCGATATCAGCTCGTGTATCCTGAAAAGGGTAATAGCCTGTTCTACTTTGTCGTAAACGCTATGATTCAGACTTTCTTCAATGATACTATTTCATATACTTAATAATAATTATATTCTACGGAGAGAAGAAAAATGGCAATAGAAAGTAAATACTTGCGGTTATTTAACAAGAGCAAAGCAGCGAGAGTTTTGAGAATTGAATATACGCTTTTACTGTTGAAATATCGAGAAAGATAGAAAAAAAAATTAGTATATATAATTTGGTTATTTACTTTGTCGAGTAATACGCATGCGATATTGAAATTATTGCTATTCTAGAGCATACAGAGTTGTTCGAATAAATGAGATTTTTGTAAGAATTTTTTGCTGCGAGCGTCGTGTTACTGAAGCGGAAACTTTATTTTGAAATTTGCATTAAGTTTTGATAATACGTTATGAAAATATTTGGTTTTCTCCTGAGCTAAAGTGAAACTGTGCATTTTCATCGTGATTTTGAATTTTAGATTATATATTAAAAAAAAAAATTTAATTTTCATGATGGCTGTTTACAAGAGATTAATGAGATATTTAGATTATAAACTCCTTGTAAAAGGGTAGAGAGAGTAACGAGGATGTATATCGTACCCAGAGCTAACGTTTGAAAAACATATTAAAATTTTCTTATCTTAGTTAATGAGCCTAGCAAGACGATTCGAGGCGAAACTATTTTCAATTTTTAATTCGGATCGCGCTTAATCGCTGAACTTCTATTTAATTTATTGTATTTGTAAAAGTGTAACGTATATGAACAGAATTTTAAGGTGAGATGTTCGTCACACTACTATGAAAAACATTTCTTGAAAAATAGGGGTACTACAGGTAACAATTTTATTAATTACGTTTGAAAAACGACGCTATAGGTGTCTGTTGGCTAATAGTCTCTCAATGAAAATCCAGTGACTCGCATAATAAACGAATTGTGCTATTCTTCTCAAATTACATTCAACAATTAACACTTTTATAAATTTTTTCATTTTTATACACGTAAAATTAAATTTAAAAAAACCAACAGTGAGTTTAGCTCCAAATATACTTGAATTTCAATTTTTTTTAATTTGATCGAACAGTGCAGTAAAATTTTGATATTATAAACCCATTTTTAATTTCGACATTTTCATTAGCAAAAATTCAATACAATTTCATCAATCAAATTTATTTTGTATTCGATTAAACAATACTGTAGATTGATACAAGCTCTTATTATTCAGTGCGAATATCAAAATCGAAACGAAATAATCCAAAATTGATAATAAAATAATTAAAATTTAAACTTCCTCGAAAATCCGGCTTGTCAAAATAAATGCAAAAATGCAGAAAATTGATATTCTACCTTCCAAGAAATTCTACCTTCCATATGGGATTAATATTAAAAAAATTGAATTTCAAGTCTCCGGAGCTTTTTGGGTAAACTTACGCGGCGCCTCGGACTGAGTTTACTCACGGGCTTGGACAGGGTCTAGGGATTGCGGATGAAACCGCCGACGTTCGAGCCGAGCGACTTGGGCTCATCGTCGAGCTCGTCGTCCTCGTCATCGTCGTCGTCGCGATCCTCCTTGATTATTATAATCATGAGCTTTCGCAATTTGCGCGTCGCCTCCACGCGACACACTACCAAACATTATACACGGTATTATAATTTTTCTCATTCTCAAAAATTACATTTTTGAAGTATATAATTTTGTTCTTTGGTTTAACTGAAAATTATTGAGCGTATCATCATTTGATCTAATTCGGCATTAAATTGTCAATTAAATATCCTTTCAATAGTCATTATTAAAATTGAATATAAAGTTTTAATGAATCTCGTGAACGATATGCGGTCGAGCGCGTTTATGGTTGTTGCGGCGGACGATAAAAAAAACCGAACGAAAAATAAAAATTTTTTTTCTTTTTTTTCGGATCGTGACAAGAAAATATGATGGAAATCTGGAAATGGAATGTGGGCGAGAAAGAAAAACGTGAGTGGAAGAAAATAAAACGAGAGAGATTGTGCGGTCGGCGCAAAACGATTGGCCCTTGGATTTCACCGTTCGTGTCACATCGTAAATTGAGCTTTTCCAACGGCTGGGAGTATAAGGTTGGGAAAAACGAATTTTGTGAGAAACTTTTTCAAAAATAAAAAAAAAGAATCTTACGAAACGACACGTATTGTATATGTGTAGGGGGTGTTACATAGGTGAAACGAACATATTCGAGTGTTAAAAGGCTTAAACGTACATGACGCAACGGGGGCCACGTGATTTGCAAAATTTTAAAATCAAACTAGACGTCACGGACTTTTTTTAGACTTCAACAAACTTAACGTACGATACTTGCGAACAAAATTCCGAGTCACTGGCGGTACACATGGATTTCAGTGCTATTTTTCAACGGGAAGTAAGCATCAGCATACAATAAAGCATGTAACACGCCTAAATCGTCCAAAAAAAAAGAACTCTTAGCCTTCGACAACGATGACTTGAACAATAATAGTGCTATGCTTGTCAAGTCACTTGAAACAGAAGGTATTTGACATACGAGTCTAATCGTGGGCAAGCTTGTGTGTATAGAAGCGAAACAATCGTGGGAAAAACGGTATTTAGAAAAAAAACGATACTCTGCGTGTTAAATTATCCGTACCAGTAAATTCAACGGTATACTCTTGGTTTTTCAATCGCTTTACTGAAAAAGGAAAAAATATCGTGTTGAATTAAAGCTTCGAAATTTAGAATTGAAAATTAACGCGGAGCCTCGTAATTAATCGTTACACATAATAATTTCGTAATTTTGTTTAAACAATGTTCACAGACGTTCGAGTCACATAAATGACATATGGACTTTGTTTTACAGGCAAGAGACAAAAAGAAAACTCTGCTAGTCGAGAGGGTGAAAGACACTCATTTGCGTGGGACAGTAACAAGAATAAATGAACGAATGCACAGTTCAAGGAGACACGAGGCTCACACTACTTTTATTTCAAAGTATCATAATTACCTCGATGGCCGCTAGCTAAGACAGTATATAAGTGAATGATAGCGGGGTGATAATAGTTTTTTTTTTATTGATTTAGATGAGGTGTGGTGGTGAGTTTATGGCTAATTTTTGCAAGCGCTATGTGAGATTACTACGAAGCATAATGGACTTTTAGAAGCATTTGGTTGCGTAATCCTCGTTATCCCCCATACAGTTGCTTCCATCTGTAGTGAAAAGAGTGAGAATTTTACTAATCTAAAAGCATAAGTGAAAATAATTGAAAAAAAAATTTATAGACAGCGGTAGAACGATTAGTAAACAATAAAGCGACAGAGATGAAGCTTATTCCGAGTTGATAGAATGAGCATTTGAAAATAGTGAACAAACAAAAAGTTTTATCCTGAAAAAATAGAATTGATTAGTACATTCTTAAGATTTATCTGCAAAAGAGCTGCCGGTGTCACCTAAATCTGTAATTATTATGTTGAAAATATCTAAATATTATAATTTTTTCGCTGTTAACTTAATTAAAATCGTACAAAATATATAGTACTTACTCCTATCAATGTTTCGCTGTAAGTGCGCTGCCACTCTATGTCTTGCATCGTTAAATTCAAGGTGTAGGCCGAGTCGAAGTAACGTGGGATTCTGCTCTACCAATTGTGTGATTTCCATTTCGATTTTGTTACCCAGCACTTGGGACCTCTGCAATTGCCGTAAAAAATTAGTGAACCATTATTTGTTTTAATTAGATATAAAAATATTTAAACAAACCTGGTTTGAACATCTGAACTCCTCAATAGACTTTGTCTTGAGAAGAGCTCGGACGAGTTTTACTATCACAGGTGGGCTTATGAAATTTGTTTCAACACTGAAAATTTAAATCATTCAATTTGTATCACAAATTGTACATACATAGTGAAATAAAAAACAAAAACATTGAAAGTTAATACATACTTCAGTACTCGTAAAGTTGAATTCTTTTCCATGGCGTCTGCCAATCTCTGTGCAGTCTTGTCTGTGAGTCCCACATTTGTTAAACTCAGGGTTTCAAGATGTGTGTTAACTTCCAATGCTTCAAATAATTGGGCGAATTTTTCATCAGAAATATTCTGTAATAATAATTTTGAAATTAACAAAAGAAATTATTTACGTATAATTATTTACGTCGACAATATTATTCCCCAATAATACCTTAATATTATTCCAGTTCAAGTCAACCAGCGTGTGATCGTCTTCACGAGTTCGCTTAATCGTCTCGTCAATGTCTGTATCATTAGGTGGATCCATTGGATAAACCTTTGGCTGGCTAGCCTTCGTAACACCATCCCATCCAAGCCCTACTGGTTGTCCAGAATTTAGTAAAGATGCATGATATTGTTCTTGATTCATCATAGAGTGGAATCCAAGTATAGCTAAAAAAAAATTTGAAAATTTGTCTTAGAAATCATTCATTTATCAGTATTTGATAAAAATCATTAAATAATTATACCTGCTAAATCAATAATTTCATCTTCAGTGGCATTTGTCAAAGCTTGTTCGTACTCATCACCAAGATCTATAGCTATTTGTTCCTCTGCTTCTTTTTCTTTCATGTTTTCTCTAATTGGTGGTACCCACTAAAACAATAATTCATTGCTTTTAATATTCTAGTTTATTGTAGAAAGTTTAGATCATATTTTAAATAACAAGCCATAATTAAAATACTAAATTTTTACAAAATTGATACAATAAAAATACACTCACTTTCTTCCCTCGAATGACACCTGGTACGTAAGGTTTCAGCTCTGGAATATCAGGTGTTTCCAAAGCTTGTTTGTTGATGTGTTCAATCAATTTCTTGCGGTTCAGGGGTCCAGTTGGAGTTTTGGTACACTCATAGCTGCAGCGCTGTGAAGGTGGCATGAAGCTGTCCTGTAAAATAAATAAAATAAATTAAAAACCATTTTTAAGCAAAAATTATAATATTTCTTAAATTATCTCTTTGGACTAATAACTGTGTAATTATTTACTATTTCTATGCACTTACATCGGGATCCACTTCTTTGGCAAGTATGTTAATTTCATCTGGAGTAAGTTGTGCCAAGAGTTCATCGACATCCACATCATCATACTCACTTAGGTCTTTACCATAGAGCTTGGCTGCTGTCGTCATGGTGGTTGTTTTTGTAGAAGCAGAGGTCTGAAAAATATAATACTTATTATTAATAAGAGTTATTAAAATTTCTTAATACATAATTAAAAACTTTTATTTCCATAAAGAAAAAAATAAATTAAGTATTATACAATAATCAATTATCTAAACTCTTACAAGGTATTATTTCAATAACAGTTATTAGTTATCAATGTAGCAATCAACAAATTGCTACACTACTTTAATTAAATTACTACATAACAAGTTGACCTTAAAATAATAATTAGCCAACTTGACATAATGTTTCAAATCAAAGAACTAACAACAAGTGAAACTACTTGTTCCACTTTCCAAGTATAAATCCTTACATAACTTTTCTCAAACGTTTAACACTTAATTGATGATTTAACACGCGTAATACCCGTTCAATTACTATTCTAATTCCAAACTAGAATCCTCATTCTAAATTCACCATTTTAATGAAACCATTATTTGCCAGTCATAAGTATCACAATTGACCCGAATAAACACCACACAAACATTCCACATACTTAAAACACAATGAAGTTTTAACCATCAAAGAAACCACCAATTAATCCTCTTTGTCGTCATAAACTCATTCTCAAGGACTTGAATAACTCCACAATAAAAGAAAACAACAACCCAGCTCCACACAAAATGTCAAACAAAAAACTTCACAATCCCTTGCTGCCCTAGCATACCTCATCCGAGCCCATAGAGTCCATAGAGCCCATAGAGTCCATGGACTCCACCGAATCCTCTCTCTCCATCCCAAGTAAAGAAACCTGCTCTTGCTCCAAAATAAAAAAAAAAACAGAAGACCTCTCCCCTGCAAAACCAGTCAATCACCTGCTTCAGCCGAAAAGTCTCTCTCGAGCCTGTGACAGACCAACGTAACGAGAGAGGAATTGCGTGTGGCGACACAAGGGCGCGACTGCGAGCATAGCCGAGCTTGGCCGGTTATTATCAAGATTGACGGGCAGCCGGCCAAGCGTACAGAGGCTGCCCTTCGCTCTCGATGGTGTACGCGCTGGGAACGCGGATGCGTCTTCCGGGGTTCGACTCACCTGATGCAAAGCAAAGGAGTATCACACGCAGCCGGCCGACGAACTTCCTAACAACGACCTCGCCCACGAGAGCGCTGCTCGTCTGACGCAGACGATGAGCGAGAGAGAGAGAGCGCACTGACCGCCGCCGCTATGCCACCGTTATCGTCGCGACAGCGCCCTTTCCTCACACCCCGCGTCACCACCCGGACCGGAGCAGTCGGCTCTTTTAACGGAGGTGAGGTTAGGCGGATTACCCGGATTACCGGCTGGACGAGGCTGGATTATCCGAGTCTGGATCGCTGATGAGTTAGCGAGAGGTGGTGTATACGGTCAGTCGTAGGGTGGACCTAATAGGGCTTGGGTCCGAGAGAGACGCACGGGATTATTGATCTTCCTCCCCCCGCTGACGCTACTCTCTCTCTCTCTCTCTCTCTCTCTTCGCTTCTCTCTTATTGCTGCTGCATTGCGCGGCCTGCAGAACGGACAGTGGCGTCGAGAGAGAAATGTGTATTGTGTACGTGCGTGTGTACATGTACTACACCGGTACGCGCCGCGGCGCGGGAAAGGTTGACGGTTTTCGAAACGAAGTCGCGCTTGTGCTGGGCTTTATTTTTGTGAATCGTTTTTATATGGGCGAGATGATGATTTTGAGCGAACTTTTCTTGGTATTACGATCGAGCGGCAGGTGGGATACAACGATATGTAACAGACAGCGATCGGAGATTAGTTTTTCGAGGTTATGTTGCGCGAAAATTTTTGGTGATTATTGCGCTCAAGCAAGTCACGTCCCAAGTGCATCGGGATAAGATTCGCCGAGATTATAAACGAAGAAAAAAAAGATATCACCTGCGGGGCTATGTCTATTCGAGAGCCTCGTCACGAGCATCATACAGTTCAACCTCGGCGATAGAGCTACTTAATACGTGCAAATCTGTTTTTTTTTAAAAAAAAAAACGGTAAGTAGACCCTCTCTTTCCCACTAATTTTCAGCGGACATCACTCGACGCTTGCGATTTTTCGTTTATTACCTGTCTATTCGCATCGTCGATACTCCGAAAAAAAACAAGCGTATCTACGTTCGAAACGCAGAAAGATCGTCGAGGTTACGTCGAAAATAAACAACCGCATCCAACGCAGTGATAAAGGATTACGATTCTAATAAAGCCATCCGTTTCCGCGTCGTTACTCACGAATCTCACGACACAGCAACGTGACCGATCGATCTTCCCCGTTTCCTTTTTTTTTCATTCCCCTCCCCCAACCCCCCTACCAATCAAGCCTCCTCAACATTCGAGAATAAATCTATTTTTACGCTCTTTTGAGCATCGGCTGCCTTTTTCTCATTCTCCTTTTCATTTTTGCACGTCTCTCCCTCTCTCTCTCTCCGTCAGTCAAGCTGTATTTATAAAAGCCGCGAACACGTGCTGAAAGAAGAAATAACGGCGCGAGAGAGAGAGAGAGAGAAGTCCGGTTGCTCTCTCTCTCCCTCTCGTTCAATAATAGAACGGAAAAATTTTCACGGCGCGCTATGTTTAGCTGGCCGCTCCCCCTGCCCCGCCGGCGGCGCGAATAACACACCCAACTGTTTACCTATAGACTGCTAAAATAAAACACATCGGGGAGGATAGACGGCAGTTAAAAGCGCGATATTGTAAGCGTTAGAGGTGTGCTTATTGCCGCAGGGGTGGCGGGGGGGGGGGGAAGAGTTAATTAATATTCGGAGGATTTTGGCGGAATAAATTATTGGGATATTTAGCCGGAGGTCACTCCGTGGTCGCTTACAAGTCTCTTGACGATTTGTTTATCATTTTTTTTTTTCGTCGCTCGGCGGCATTAAATGCAATCAAAACAAAAACGAGGCTGATTCACGACTGCCCGGGGGGAGTATGGGGGGGGGGAGGAGGTTTGGGAAAAAAAATTACGGCGATGGATATAATCGATTTGTACGCGTGTGCATGCGCGTTTGCCGAAAATAAAAACCTCTCTTTTATTTATCTCCTTATAGTCGAGTGGAAATTAAAAAAAAATTTTTTTTTTTATTCGAGAAACGAGTTTCTTGTATTCTCCAGTGGCGCGAAGTCGTCGCATAAATTTTGCGCGATAAATCGTAAGGAACTTATTGCTAATGTCGCTGCTCTTCGACGTTTCTCTTTATATTTTTTTTTCTATTCCGGGCAAATTTTATATTTAAATTCGGCTCTTTTTGTTTTCTTTTTTAATTATCGACCCGTAAAAATCGGTATAGGCTGCCAGGAGATCCTAGTCCAAAGAAACAAGCCAGGTTCACATTCAATCGAAAAGTCACCAAGATCAAAAAGCATCCCGCGCTAATCCCAAACGACTCCGCCAAGAAATCCATCAGGTGCGTCAAGATAGACAAGAAAAGGGGTAGCTATCCTCCATCAATAAATCCCCAGCTCCATCAGACCCCCATTTCCCGCTCACCCCCTATACAAACCTACCAAGCATCAACCATACAATCCCAAGCCGGGCTACCCAAAAAAAAAGTGCAATCACAAAACCCCCCCACACAGAGACATATCCATACAACACGAGGGTGTGTGCCGTCACGCGACGGAGGAGATAGCCGGCCCTCTCTCTCTTACTCTCTACCGAAATAGCCCGGCTCGCGGAGGCCTCCTCCTCCTCTCGTTCGTCGTCGTATACTCGTCGTAGTCGTCGTGTGGTCCGGCGTGCCTGGCGGCGTCCCAACGGTCTATACTTGGCCATCGGCGGGCCGCGATTATTTATAGGCTCGCTCGCTCCCGAGAGTAAGACAGAGAAAGAGAGAGATACGCGTGTGTGTCTGTGTGTGTGGCTGAGCGCGAAGCTACGGAGAGCCAACTACTCTCCTCCCTGCGTATATACGAGTCTTCCTCCCGGCCACTGGCCTTCCTGCCCCGCCGCCGACGGTATAACGCAGCCCCCCTCGCAGGCTCTCTCTCTCTTTCTTGAAGAAGAACTCGCTGTGTGCGAAAGAGAGAGAGAGAACGAGGGAGGGAACGTACCGCCCGTGACCTAGGCCCGTATTAATAATGCGGATGCCGCTGAGCGAGATGATGGCCGCATGTTATAAGCGCGACGAGCCGGGCAAGACGCGCGGAGGCTCTCTCTCTCTCGCTTCGCTGCTCTTTCACTCTAATATCTCCCTCCCTCTCGCTGCACTTCTTTCTTCTTCCTATTTTTTTTCTTCTCTCGCTCTGGGTATCTACGTACGCTTCGATGAGCAGATCGACGCTTCTGCAAGCATAACGCGATCGCGGCTCTTGTTATATCTGACTGGTACGCTCGCGGTGTATGTATTACGCGGGAATTTTTGGCCGCGCAGCGACAAAACGATCGTTTTGCTGCTCTTCGTCGGTAAACGTCGTTTGTCTCACTTTAACGACACCCCCCAAGCGCGTTAATAATCCGCGCTAGCCCGTGTATCGCCCCCTGCGCCGGCAGCCAATTATTTAATTTATTTCCGCAAAAGAAGCGCGTTATATCGCTTTCGCGCGCGCGCCTCTTGGCATATCGCGCTGACAAGCGCATTAAAACGCTCGTCTTTTTAGCCGAACCAGCGCGGCCCGCTTTTATGCGCGCACACCAGCTGCTGTCCGCGTTAATCAAACGGGCTTCCGCGGGCGGATTCGCGAAATTAAAACTAGCCTTTAATGCTTTTCTCGTGTTTTATATCGCACACACAGCGATGAAATTTAATTTATTTAACGACCCCGTTGCCGGGCTAATCGAGCGCGGCGCGTTAAAAATAATTAACCGGCCGTGTAGCACGGTAGTTTTGCGCTTTATTGGCCGAAACGATCGTGTATTGCTTTGACAATGATTTAACAATGCGCTCTCCCCCTCTTCGGAGCTCCTTGACAAATTTCCACCGACTTCCTGATCCCCCCCCCCCCCAGGCTGTTTTGCTCGCGGTTTGGTATATTTGGCCACTGGTAGTCTTGTGCCATCCCCCACCTCCCTAATAATTTCTGCGCGACGTACACGGCGTTTATTGACAAGTTAACGGTCGACCGCGTTGGCGTGTAAAAATTAACGAGCGTCTTTCTCCCTTCGGAGTTTCGATAATTTACGGTCGCGCGAAAGAATCAATCTTCCCTCTCGTTTTTCTCCACCAACCACACGCGCACGCACACATCCTTGCTTTCCGCTCGGTCAGTCTTTTCTATTGCGTCACCGTAATGAAGCAAAAAAAGGAAAAAATAAAAGGGAAAAGATCGAGGAGAGAAAATCGCAGAGCTTCCGCGAACACGCTCTCGGGATTGAAAAGAAGAAAAGACGAGGTTTAATGAGCGAGTCGCGGGATGATCACGCGAGTGTACAGGCCGGAGCAATAAAGCCGAGAGCGCACGTGCGTCAATTATCCCTCGCGGGCTGAGCTCTCTTTTCTCTTTCTCTCTTTCTCTTCCTTTGACGGAATAAAAAAGAAACGCGAGGGAATGTGGGAACGGACGAACCGCAGGGATCGTCTTGTCAACCGCACAGACCGGCAAATTTTGAAAACCACGAAACCTGTGAAATTTCGCGTGATCGCTACGAGACGAAATATACGATATATGGAGAAAAAAAACAAAAATATATACATAGCCAGTCGTTGTGAAAAATCACACGCGCGCAGAGCTAGAAAGTCGGGTAAACTCTCCCATCGACCCAACACCGTTTACCAGTATACCAGTTTTACCGTACGACAGCGCCGCGTATATGCTATATACTCGCTCTAATGAACAACAGTTACGGGAAATCGTATAGCCGAGGATCAACGAGATCCCACAGTCTGCATATACCATATGACGATCCGTATATCAAGTTAAAATGAAAAGCGGGTAACGGAAAAATAAATGAGTGCCGCACACACTTTGTGCGATAAAGCCGGAGTGGGTTAAGCGAACCGCGACGATCGGTCACGGCTCGTAGCACCGTGTGTACCGATATCGCCTTCACGCGCTTGTTGATTTGAAAAGAAAAAAGAGACAACTTATCGTCCAAGGTGAATGTCGTACTTCTCTGTATACACACTACTCGAAATTTTTCCCATGTGTACATATCGCGAGTACGTCTTTTCACGTGCGATGGGAATGGAAAGTTCGCGCACACACTCACGCGATTGTATTAACCAAACCTTTTTTTTATCTCTCCCCCCGCCCTCCTTTGTTCCTTTTTTTTCAACTTCTTCAAACGAGAAAGACCGCGCGTTATTAGCAATTCAAGCGAGTTTTTTTTCTCTTAACGCACCCGAGAGAGTGTTATATATATGTTTTAAGTGAAAACGGCGAATTACTTTCGCGAGAGTGCCCGGTACGTTGCGTACACATAAATGAAAAAGCAAAATCAACGAAATTTCCGAGTCGACCTGATTTTCCACGAGATTGTGCATTTAGCAATGGGTTACTACAACTGCATATACCAGTTCGCTTTCGCGGTCTGATCTTATATTCCCGCGAATGAGTTTTCGCGGGATATGTTGTACATATCCCGCGTATATGCTTGTATATGCTTGGAAGCTTGCGGGAAAGAGAGAGAGAAAAAGAAAACGTCCACGCCGCGATATCGAAAAGGTGGGTCGACGTTGTTAAATGGCCTTTTACCTGGGAAATCGTTCTCGAGATAGTGCGGGCATATAGTCACGGACAGATTGACGCTTGGTATTTGGGTTATTGTGATGCCGTTGCAGAAGTTTTGCCTGGCGAGTAAACTCCGGCGTTTGTAATACAGTATACATCTCCGTATTTGATAATCCTCGGAACTGAATTGAAAAGAAAAAGCGGAAGAAAAAAGAACGACACTCGTTAACACATGCTTTTCACTTTTAAAATCCAAACGTCATGGCAAACCGAAATAGAAAACTAAGCCGATCGATGCTCTCGAGCGATTGGCAGGCTCTAAACACTCTCCCTTCTAAGCTCGCATGCACATCGCCGACGTATTAATGATACGGCACACACGAGACGTAAGTGGACCAAACCTCTCATTCCACTTCACGTCTCGAAACGCCCACATATAACTCCGCTCTCTGTCGAAAACGCATATACGTTATACCAATCGCCATAGCATACCGGTCACACTTTCACGCTTATACTTCTAAAAACAGACAGAGCATTTTCCAAAAGACGCCGGAATTTCACCTGAAGAGCCGAGCCGCGTGACTATAGCGCGCCGCCGCGTATTTACACGTTTTCGGGGTCAGCGTGCCGCGGTAAACAGTATATGTGTATACACAGAGGTGGCATTTAATAGTCCCGGTCTCGCTAAGCCGCGGCATAACGGTGCATATCTCGCGTCGGCGCAGAGCATACTCTTGTATACCTATGCTTTTGTTCTCGTACCGATGTTCAAACAAGAAAATCTTTTGCTCGGTTTATGTGTGTAAGTATGATTAAGAAGAGCATTGTCGGTGGAACGAATGATGGTATACTCTGTGACCCTATTAGAGAGAGACGCGCTCGACGATTTGATTACGCTCGTCATCGGTCCCCAGAAATAACTCGCTAACCTGCCGCTGTTGTGCTGCAATTGGATCTTAATTGTATACGAAGTGCTGGTAAAGTGTAGTCTGTATTATTGTTTTTTTATTGTTTCCATTTTACGCGATAAATTATACTGATAATTTTTATAAAATCTGCAATCCATTAAACTCGAGGTACTCGATTGTTATTGATAAATATAAATCCAGCGGAAAATCAATCGAGAGATAAGATTGCAGGTCGATTTATCAAAGTCAAGCGTGAGCTATATAGAAAAAGGAAAAAAAAATAACAAAACAATATTCAACAAAAGCGCTGAAGTAACGGTACAATCTCGCGCCTTATCATCATCATCATCATCAACATCGCGACGCGAAACGAATAATACACTTCCGGCCGAGCGTCACGAGCCGTGAGCGGTGAAAAGACTGGCGGCTTACGTAACGATCGGCACGCGAGCTCCGAAGGCTCGTATATATACCGATCTCGACGCTTGCTCTCTCTCGGCAATTGCTCAACTTTTATACATTTGCGGCGGGCCGCAGTCGATGACCCGATTGGATCACCAAAACAGTCGGCTAAACAACACGGCGCCAGAAGAAATCGGTTGAGACTTGATTACCGATCTACCGGTTATTCTGGAAAAGTTGGATTTTTTAACCTGATAACAATAAGTTGGATTAAGATCGGTAATTGTTTATGCCGAGAATGCGGGTATCACTGTCCGTCCCGGGCTTATCGGCTGATTACGCTCAATACACGATTTTTCAATCGACTCGCTCCTATACGTATCGTAGGAAACCGCGCGCACAATAGCACTGATACACTCATACTTCAATCCGCAATATTGGCTTTTTATCTTACCGATAAATCGGCATGCTCGATCTGAAAAAAAACCGTTTGCTTTTCGAAAGGAAAACTTTTCCCTCGTGTATAAACCAATCGAACAGCTTTTTTATTTATTTTCATTGACCGATCCACGAAGCACAATCAAAAACACTTAAGACCGATGCATCGAACATACCGCCAATATACCGATCGAAGGAATAAAACCGAACGGGGCAACAAATTGCACCTCGTGACACAGATATATCCAGCGCGTAAACAGGCGCGCTTATAACCGAGAGAGCTCTGCCGTCGGTACACCACAGAGAGAGAGAGCATTACGCGTAGCACGAAAATAGCCATTAAATAACCAAGAGAGACTCTCGCGTATATACGAATAAAGCGGGCCGCAAGGCCCCTCTCTCGCCCACGCTTACAACATCTCTCTCTCTTCAAACGAGGCCGTGCGCCATTGAGATATCTCGCTTTTTTTTTCATCCTAACCGACCTTACCGATTTTTACAACAAAAAAAGATCGGTAAACCTATAGCTACTCACCACGCTCTGTCCTAGCGATTTTTCCGAGTCAACAAAACGATGAGATGGAGAGGGACTCTCGTGCGTAGCAGAAAAAGTTAGAAGCGCGCACTTTATGGGCATACACGGTGTACGCGTGCAACTTTGCGACGCCGGCGGCCGACTGGCGCAAGGGCCCTGGCGAGCGTAATACTAGCGCAGCAGGCAGCTACTTCTCGAGAGAGCACGTTTCCCCTCCTATACCAAAGTCCCTCCCCGCAGGACACAGCGATGACGACGACTCGTTACTTTCACCTCGCGCCTCTATATACCGCATTCGTCGCTCTCTCACTCTCTGGCTATGTGTCTGTGTATGTGTGCGCGGGGAATCGGTTGAGTGTGTGCGCGCGATTACGAGACGAGCGATTGTAGACGGTTTATACCGTGGTGGGGCACGAGGCGATGATGGAATAGACGCGTCGAAGCGAGAGAGAGAGGGAGATGCTCGGAATTGAATTGTTAGCGTCTGGAGATGCTGATAGATTGCGGGAGGGGGACACGTGCCGATATTTGTTGATAAAGCGAGTTTTTTCATTTTTATTTTTTTTTTCTAAAGAATCAACGTGTTTACTTTATTATTGCCAAAAAGTGCAATCGAATTTACCAACAACGAAAGGCCTAGGTTCGTCGACCTCTGGGTATTATAAAGACCCTCGCGGGGCAACTCTTCGCGCGCACGTAATCACTAGGCTTACCACTGCTCGCGTAGTTAAACGCTTATCTCTCGAATCGCGAGCTCGCCGTATACACTTGCGAAATACTAGAAAACGAAGGAAAAAAAAGGTATGAAAAAGAGAGCCTCCCGCTCAGCCTATCGATCGTCAGTATTTCAGAATACCTCCGTTTTCCTTTTTCTTTCTTTTTCACATTATTGCCATACACAACGCAAAAACGAATACACAAAACCCGAAAAATCGTCGGGCGTTTTCTATTACGCTTCAGCGGCAATCTAATCTAATCAGACGCGTCGCTTGGAAAAACACGAGAGAGAGCCTAAAACGACAGAGGGTATACGCGTGTTCGAACACCAAATCGCCGGCATACAGTCCGAGACGACCTTTACTTTTTTACATCTCTCTTTCTCTCCTAACGAAACGATCACCGCTAATTAGCGATACAAAAGAGACCGGGAGACTAGGAGGATCGGTCAAGCGCAACGCTGACGACCTTCGTGCTTCCCTTCTTTTTTTTTCGATTGCGCAAGTTTCCTCTGCCGGTCTTTTCGACTCTCGGTTCTCGTCGATAAACAGAGGATCTTCGAAACGTAAAAAAGAAGGCTTGTTAACGATAATTGCCGGCTAGTCTTGCGAATCATCGCTCTGTGTGTGTTTGCACATTGTAAATCGGTTTAACGATCGTCGAAACTGAATCGAAGCGGCGAATCGGTAGATCTAATCGACCCGATTTCCAAATCGGTATCTCTCTCTTTTTTTTTCCTTTCCCATAAAGAGTACGGGCATCGAAAGCCAGAGAAACGTCTGTGTATGTGTGTGTATATCGCAACTATAAGTGCAACCGCGAAACGAGGTCTCTTTCTCCCTCAAGAGAGCGAGAGTCGCGTTGAATAAAATCGAGATCGCGATCTCGATTAACTAACGCTTCGTCCTTTATTTAGCGATCGTTTTCGATAAATAAAAGAGAATAAAACGACGCCTGGATTGTCTTGCTCTTGATCAGATACGAGGTAGAAGGCGAAAGTTTTCATTATTATTATTTTTTTCTTTTTCTCACGAGATCTACATCTATATAGCGTAGTTTGTGCGTGCCCGATTGTTTAACACTAGACGGAGAGCCTCGTGACTAATGCGAGCCTGGTATACACATATCGCAAGAGAGCCGTGAAAGGTCGGCTCTTTTTGTCCCTCCATTGTCCTCGCGCTTGGATGGAAATTCAAGGGAGTAAGAGAGCAGCGAGAGAGAGAGAGAGAGAGTGGAATGGCTTCTCGGAGCTGCTGTGGATTGTACTTTTACTCTTTCTCTCTCGTGTGTGGGGGGGGGGGGCATACGCGAGTCAGACTTTCGGTCTTTGTGTACACGCTGTTGTCTTAGCGATGTATACAGGGCATAGGATGAAATTAAAGTCTGCAAAATCGATATTCAACGAGAACAAATTGCTTCGGCTGTGTAGATCGAGACACCGTGGCTTTGCTAAATCAATTATCGCTTTCGTTGTTTTTCTTTTTTTTTTTTTTTTTTTTTTTTTCATTTTCTTGTTGTCCCTCGTATTCTCTCATCGAGTTTCGTGAGTACGGCTCTGGTTAATCGAGATCGATTATGTAGAGCCTGCGACTGCAAAACACGATCTCCCGGCGTAAAAAAACGCAAGACCCGACAGCTGGGAGTACAGTCCGCGGGTAATTCGACGCACGTGCGAGAGTCGCCGCACGAGACTCTATACACGTCCACACGTAATAAGAACGTGAGATGGCTGGGTTATTCGGGAATTTGGAATGCGCGCGCCTGGAAAAAGGGAGAATCGGTGTATTTGGGCACGTATATAGAAGTGACGTTGAGATTGGAACTGGAGATGAATCGGTTCTGAAGCATCGAAAACTACTGTTTGAGATTGTACGTAGGAACGAAAATAAAGGGGGAGATGAGAGGTTCGGTCAAAACAGGAATTTTACAAATCTTGTATGTGGGAGAGGAGGAGGTGAGGAGAGAGAGAAAAAAAAGAGAGATAAAACTGGCTCGTGGAATATTACGCGAGAGGCTAATTTGATTGCCAAGGTCAGTGTGTAACTATTCGTAAATACAGCTCGGATGATGTACGACATTTTTTTTTCTCGCTTCTTTTTTTTTCTCGGATACCTTGAAGAATAACGACTTTTTTCATTTATCGTCGGTTGTTCGCTGTAACGAGAGTGAATTTGTAAACAAGCGTTGCTGGGGCGTGTATAGTCAAATTCGTGCAGACGAAACTTTGAAAACGAGTCGGCGAATTTTTCCATTTTCCAATAGGACAGGGAACAGTTTCGAGCTCGACGCGCTAAAGCCCCCGAGCGCGAAATGAAATGTGAAAGCTCCCGGGGCGTTGTATGCCCAACGGACAGTTATGTGGTAAATGACAAACATGCTTTGGAAATATCTAAATTTACGTCCGAGCAATTTTAGATTGTGCATATGATGAAATGGAGTACGAAAATACCGCGGGTTAAAAATAAATCGGCAAATTCTCTTTTTTTTCTCTCTTCTTTTTTATGCGCTTATTAATAGCATACTTTATCACGTGAAGTACACACACACGCACACATCCGCGCACACATAGCTGTTTACCCGGTTTACAGTCGCTTGTTAAAAACAATCGTTTTACATCGTCGTACTATATGGAATCGAAAAAAAGAAATTCTACCCCCAAAAATTATTATTATTCTCAAAATAACCGAACGGTACACACGTCCGCTCTCGTGTTTATCTATTGTCGAGTGGCGTGTGCGCGTGTGCCAACCTTTTCCCCCTTCCCCCCGGCTAATCCTAACGGCGCACTAAACGCGCGCGTCTCTTATTTAAATAATAGCCGCAAATTTAATAACAGCGCATTTTCCTAACACGTCCCCCACACAACAACATCCATAGGTATACACATAGTTCTTAATTAACAGAGGCCCAAGTCGAAAATCCGCGAGCGACCTGATTTTCTAATTTGTCCAGTCGTCTCTCCGCCTTTCCCTCCCTAAAGACATTCTGGCTGCGGATAAAAGCCGCGAAGAGCGAACCTTGAGCTAAGCCGGAAAACTCTACCACCGTCGACAAATACACAAAATAACTCGTCGACATTGCAATCTTTTTTACAACAAGACACAAGAAGAAAGAAACGACGTTTACACGCGTTTGCGTCAAAAGGCTGGCGTTTAGTAACTTCGCCGAATCTATCGTCGATTTACGAGAGCTAATAAAATAAATCCAACGAGTGTATACGTTGAACCTCTGACATTTCCGCGTGTGTGTGTATGTGTGTGGCTCTGTTTGCCTGTCGCATAATTTTCACCGTGGCCTCCCAAAAACTCGTGGATTCTTATACTATCCATAAAAAAAAAGAAAATCCCAGCCACAAAGGCGCTTAAACCCCGATTGTATCTTCTTTATTTTTTCTTTTATTCTCGGACTGACATTTTTTTGTTGACAATGAGCTTTATTTTCGTGCGCTATTGGCTTACGGCCGATCTTTTAGGCCATGTCTCCGGGTCGCGCACACACACACGCGTCCGTGTGTTTTCGATGCGCCGATGCGCCGAGCAAAAGAGTAGCAAAACACGTACGTCAGACCAGCGCATGCAATTTGTCACTCAAAAAACTGGCTTCGCCCTAAACGCTCTAAAAGAGCAACGCGAGAGACCAGCTTAAAATCTCGGCCGATTAATCACGTGCAACGCGTGGGAATTTATAATTATAACCAAAAGCCACGACCAACCACCCCCCCCACGTGATCGTTCCATCTTTTTTTTTCTCTCCGCCGCATAAATAATTACCGATCACTTATAATACAAACTTGGCCGCTGGTCACATGCCACCCCCTCCGAATTTCTCAAGCGCAGCCAAAAGCTCCGGCAATCCATTGAGCTCTCTCTCTCTCTCGCTCAGCTCTTCTCGGTACACACACGCACCGAATGAACGATCTCCGTACACATTCGTCGGTAGTCTCTACAACATTCTCGATCTCCCTCTCCCCATCCCAAAACTACCAGCCATATATCTTGCTGGCCGGTAGGCTTTTCGCTTAGCCCATCATCATCATCATCATCTCGGATTTCAAGCTCGCGAAACTACACTATCGTACATCCCTCCTTCTCCATTCCAAAATTAAGCTCCTATAGGGTACAACCGCGCAAGCTAATCCCCCTGGGCTGATTTACCTCATCGTTGTCGTCGTCCTCCTCGCCAAACACATCCCTGCTCCTCGTCGAGCTGCTGCTCTTCTTCGTCGTTGTCTTAGTGGTCTTGCGCGTCGTCGTCGTCGTCTTGCGCGATATCGAGCTCAGCGAGTCCCGGGTGTCCCAGTCCTGGAAGACCTCGGTCGTCGCCATTCTTTTTACACTTTATCCCTCTCCTCGATTTTTTTTATAACGTAACTGCCTGTCCGAGCGCTTCGCACCTCCCCTCGTCCATTAAGCCTATAGTTGCTGTGGCTTTTGTTCTTTTAGCCTTTCTCTCTCTCTGTTTCTGCAGCAGAGCGAGCCACGATAAAATTAGAGAGACGCGGATGATGAGAGAGAGACACGCGAATTTCCCGAAGGAGAGCGTATTTCGAACCGAGAAGAGCTTATATATCGTGCTGCTGCGCTCTGGGTTATGTAACGCTGCGGGGAAGGGAGGGACGCTTTTCAGAGATGCTTGGGATCGTGGAAGTCGAGATTTCTTCTTTTTTTTTTCGTTGGGTAGGAGAGACTGGGAGTTTCCGGGAGTGTATATCTGACGCTCAAGCTCTCGTCGGTGTACTAATACGCTACTCTGTACGGTACATCGCAAAAGTGCCTGGAGATTACAAATTGATAAAAGTTTAAGAAGAAAAAAAAAAGATTCCAACGTCTTTTTGGCGGCTAATCTCGTTCGCTCGGTCCCCGCGCTAACCCGTCTTTTTCCGTTTTTAAATGCGCTTTCTGTTCTACCGTCGTCTCTCCTAAGCGTTCTCTTGCGCGCGGCCGTGCAAAACACGTCTTGCGTCAGAGACCGTTTCGCGGAATCTTGATGAAATGCACACACGCTCGCGCCGAATATCTACGTATTAATAAATCTAAACATTCCCGCATTCCCCGGGGAGCTTTAAAATTGAATAAAAAGAATAATTATAACAATAATAATGACCAACAAACGATGTTACTTATCTAGGTTGTAGGAAAAAGGTTAAAATTTTCCATTTTTTTTTTGTTCGTCAGTCAAATAAATTTAAGTATACGCGCGCCAGGCTTAATTTACCCCCGTCGGTCTTTTTCAATTTTCCGAGAGTGAGAGAGATTTCTTCTCTCTCTCGTTCTCGCTCGCGCGCTAGCAAGAGAGAGAAAGAGAGAGCGAGAGCATCTGTCACTTTATTTCAGCGTTATATCCGCTTTGGAAAATTGCAGGTTGAAAATAACGTAGAGTGGCACGCGCCCCCCCCCCCCTCCGAGTGTATATTCACAAAATTATGTAACGCCAGCGCCTCGAGCGCGCCGATTTTCCTCCAATTAACGTGATACGAAGAAAATCGGGTGAGTGCGGGGGGGGGGGGAGGGGTTGAAAGGGGAAAAGCCGCTAATCACCTGTACTAGCCGATTCGCCAATGAACCACCAAATCATCAAAAAAATAATATAATACAACGATCTCCAGGCACTGTCTCATCAACCGATCTCTCCCCCATCAGCCGAACCTTCAAACGATACCGATCCTTTATCCGGCGAACAATCACAAAACCATATCACCTCCTAGACCTTCGAGGTAACGATCCCCTCTATACCATCACATGAAAAAAAACAGAGTCCCTAATGACAAAAAAAAAAGAGAGAAAATCCAGAGTCACCCGAGCCGATGCGCGCTCTGTCTCTGTATATATATGAGCGATCGCTTCGCCAGCCGCCAGCTGGGCGGCAGCTAAAAGTTCGCGCGAGCGACTGAGCCCCCCCGAGGCTGGCGGGCGGGTGCGCGCCGACGGGCGCCCGGTCCAATTTCCAGAAATACGGAACGAAAGAGGTGCGTGAGCGCGCGCGCGCGCGCACCCGCGACTTTGCTATTTCTCTCTCTCGCTCTCTCGGGTAAGCCAGAGTAGCCGGCTGCGTAATATTATAGGATGACGCTGCGCTGCCGGTTACCTCCAACGACGTGCCCTACGTTCGCTTGGGGCCGTTGACATAGGCAGTCGTTCTCTCGTTCTTTCTATCTCTCTAACTCCATCACCGTATGAGAGGAAGAACCTAGAGATTAGCCATATGCTATCGATAGGCTGTCTGTAGTTGATCATTCAGAGACAAAACCTATTGTCACGAGTGGTAACAGACGGAACCGCTCGGACGACTTTTAAACAAAGAACGCTATGGTAAATCCTCGATGGACGATACGACTAAATCCCCTAACAAACCACCATGAAAATTTAACGAGTTGGCATACTTAAGCTCTGTACTCATCTCCTGTAACCCAGAGAGCGTCGTTATAACAATGCCAAGCGATTTTTACCTGCAACAGAAAAACAAAATAGTCGAGCGTCAGAAAAGAGTGTCATGTAACTCACGATCTCTCCTCCCCTCTCTCACACACAAACACAAAGAACACAACTTATTTCACAACAGGCCAGACGCGCTAATCGTTTCCGCGCAATAAACCATCTCGCTAGCTACGCGATAGCGTTCCGAAATAACAACCCCCCAAACAAAGAAACAAAGAAAGAGAGAGAGAGAGAGAGAATCAACTTTTCTGGCCTGCCTCGCGGAAGCGATATCGCATTAGCGACACATTATATTTCGGTCTCCATTCCCTAACGCGTGCATGTCTGCGTCTGTGTGTCCATCAGTGCGTGTCTCACCGAGTGAGAAACGTCGAGCGAGTATATAGCCCTGCGCGTTCGCTAGAGATCCGTTCTCTCTCTCTTGGCAGTCGTATCCGTCACGTTTTCTCGAAAGTCTCCCTCTCGCGAAAATTTGCTCCCTCGCTTTCTCTCTCTCTCTCTCGCTAAATCTAATCCCGCGCAATTTGTCCGGCTCTTCTGAAGCTTTCGCAACTGTACACTCTCTCTCTCTCGCAGAAAAGAGGAAGGAGAAGACAGCTATAAGGCAGGCTCTTGCGTAAAAACGGAAAATCGATGGTAAGGAAAAAGAGAGGCTGCGGGCGGAGGGCCTCTTGATACACGTAATTGGCGGTGCACCGCGGGTAATTGCCGTGACCGCTATTCCCCCCCCCCTTCCTCCACTCGCCAAATTACGAGCGACGGGGGTGGATGTGTATCCACCGGGCTTTTTCCTTTTAATAATCCAAAGGGATAACGGGGCCACTGTGCTGGCCGGCCGACAAATTGTTTTGATGCGCTGACGAATGGCGTATGCCCACATCGCGGGGCCTGTGTATCTGTTAACACACGACACAATCTATATACCGCTCGCGCTGCTCTCCGTGCATTCGTATGTATCGGAGGGAAAAGAGGGATATCTGGGTTGGTCGACGATTCCTAGGGCGGTGTATTTATAGGCGGGCGCGCTCAACGGCCGCGTTGTTTTGTCCGCGCGGGCCTCTCTCGCTTGTATCAAAGCCTACGAGCCGCCAAGAAAGCTTCAATGAGTAATCGCGATAGCGTTTCAGCTTTTGCGATATGTGTAGGCTGGATTTAACGCTTCGAGTGTGTCGCCGGGTGATGATGAATTTATGGGGCTGTCGCGCGCGAGCTATGGAGTGAGAGTTTCGATCGTAAAATTGGAAAATACGAGGTGGGTAATAACGAGAGAGCGGAGCTAAGAATGGATTATTCGGGGATAAAGGCGAGATCGGCGCTGACGTTGTTTAACCGCGAAGGAGTACTTCTCGTATATAACGTAACAACTCTCGGCGGTTCATTAAACCCCGGTTGCCTATAGTGAAAGCTCTCTCGGAGGGAGTTTTCGAAAACAATCGAGAGACGCGATCGTCTATTCTCGGATGCGGTCGGATATATTCTTATCCCCCCATAATTTTCATTTTATGCATGCACCTACGTATACAGTGTTGAGTCTCCGCTCGTATACAATGCTTGATCGCCGAGCTAATTAGGCATTGCGAATAAACGCGTCGCGCCCGATCGATTTCGCCGAAGTCTCTCTCTCTATCGAGCTTCGTGCTTTAAGCTAGAGATAAACAGAGCGATTAATCGGCCAACCGCCTCTCGTTGATCCGTCAATAAGACGCACACGACCGTAAGATTAATCGACTCAGTGTTGATTTCCCCTCCTTTTGGCAAAGTATAAGAGATATACAAACCTATAACGGCTGGAGAAGAGCGAGCTTGAAAAATGCGCTGTGACCGTTTGTTTGGACAGCGATCTGAGAATGGGGGGAGAGGGATAATTCGATTATAATCGCTTTTTATATATTGTTATTATATTTCAAGAACGACTTTTTTCGCGCGATTGCCGCGGAAGGTAAACGCGACTTATCCAAAGCAATAGAAAAATAAAAAGAAAGCGAGATAGTGAAAAAAGAGAAGGAGAGAGTAGGCGATACACCGGCGATTTATCAGTCCGATATGTGGCAGCTGTAGATAATTAATCACTCTGTCTCTCTCTCTCTCTCTCTCTCTCTCTCTCTCTCTTTCTCTCTCTCTCGCGAGTTTTAGAGGAATAGAGAGCTTGAAGGTGGAAGAAGGGGGGAATCTGATGTTTACGGACAGAAATTCCTTTTTTCAAAAACGCTCATCATCTGGAAGATATTTCATCGGCTATAATATCGGCCTGTTCCTCATTTCAAAGCCGATCGATCGGTTCGTTCTATAAACGCGACTTTGCTCCTTCCACGAATACCTCGAAATTATCAAACTACTCTCTAATATTATCCTCTACAGTCAGAACACAAACATTAAAACCCAACACCCCCCCCCCTTGTAATCATCAAACCCTGGCTCATTGAAAACGAATTAAAAAAAAGCTCGATTCCAAGCCCAAAAGCGCGCGTCTCATCCCTTTCGTCCGTCTAGCTTCGCTCGTTTCCTCGTGCGCGGCGCACACGCGGCACATACGCGTATGTACATGCGCGCGCGCGCGGAGCAGAAATAAACCCGGTTGGCAGCTGGCGCCGGTTTCCGGCGGCTCTATCGCCCACCTCGTCCTTTCCTATATACCCGGCTACAGAGAGGGAGAGAACCACCCACGCTAGAGGGAGAGAGAGAGAGAGCACGGCTTTACAGCTGCTTGCGGCCAGTGAAAACGATTGGAATCGCTACAAAGTGCCGAGTAGATGTCTACCTTGCCGACTTCGATGATTATCGGGTATACATCGGGTTATTGGGCGAGGTGAAAATTTTTTAATGGTGATGTTCAACTGTTTGTAGAAATGCGTTTTGTTTATTGGCTTGGTTGTGCGTGGATGGGTATGGAAGAGCGACCTATGTGGGTTCCAAAGCTGGGGAAAAGTGGAAAGAAAGAAAGCGAAGAGCGCGTTGTTTCGTTCCGCGGAACATCAAAATCTTGGCAGCTCGGGCTTTATTTATAGGCGCCTCCCCACTCGCCCCTTGAGAGAGCGCTAAGATAAAATTTGTTGTTACGGTAGAACATACTTATACGCGGACGGGCGTACCACGAGAAAAAAAGGGAACTTTGTAAAATGCAATGATATAAAAATGAAAATTCAGTTATATTTTAGTGGATCGTCCGGCTGCGCTTTTAATGCCATCGTCGTCACCGCGTATATCCCTCGTCGTCTCGTTTACACACCAGGAGAGCTCCTAAGCGCAGAGTAGGAAATCACAGGGCGAATCGACGCCGAGAATTACGGGCCGCTGCGCAAGGAGCACTCTAGCAGCGAACCGCGACTTTCCCCTTCCCATCCCAAGATCGCAGCCGAGTAGTATCGTTACGCTGCCCCGGTCACGGTCGCTCGTATCCCCATACGTATACACCGGCTGTTCCCGCTACTCCGTAAAAGAGATAACGATTTTTCCTCGAGCTAGAAAAAAAAGATAGGTAGGCAGCGGTACATAGCCACGTATAAAAAAAAAACCACTATACTCCCGACCAACTAAAAAAGAGAAGCACATTCATTCGCGTCTGTGTTATCCTACGCGGCACGTCCCAATTTCCCAGCGGTATAACGCTATAAAAAGCCCCGAACAACTTCGCAAATCCGCACGTGTCCCATTTGCCGATCGCCCTCCCTATAGCCGTATGTTTACACTAGCCGCAAAAGCAGTTCGCTCGATCATTCGTCGGATTACACACAGACTCCCTAGAACACATATTCCCAATCGTCGTCTATCACACTCACAACCTAAACCTCTATAAAGCCCCGTCAACCGGGGGGGGGGGGGGCTACGATCTCTCTCTCCCTCTCTCGACGATTAATAACCGTGAGCCAGCGCCATTGTTGCAATTAGCGTCGTAGTCGTTGGCTCTAATTAAAACCTGCCAACCGCTTTTCTCGCTATACCCTTAAGCCCCCCTCTCTCACACATAGACTTTCGTCCAAAGCCACTAGGTGAAAATAGTCCCGTCACCTGGGGGCTCGAGCTCTTGGTAGCAGAGGAGACCACCTCTCTCTCTCTCTCTCTATCTCTCTTCGTTATTAATTAGGAAGAGAGAGAGAGACGCGGTGGCAAAGCGCTCTCGGGGCGTCGAGCGAAATTATTGCGCCGGCGCGTCCGCGGATGATTTATACCGACGGCACATCGTCCCCCCCCAACGGCTTGTCCGACTTATTAACGAGTCCTGCTTTACGCACGGCAACAGCTGTTCTCGCTCTCCCCCCTTTTCGCAGCTTCTCCTTTCTATATATCTACGACACACGTATACACACAGAGTAGTCTTTCTCTCTTCTTAACGCTAGCTCTTTTTTTATACATAGATCGCTTTTGTATATATGCTTGATCGATGATGCTCGGCCGTACGGAAAATTACTCGCGACACGACGAGCTAATCTCGCTCGTTCATTAATAACCCGTGCTTATGAGCGCAACGTCAGCCAACCGTGTACGCATAACGCTCCATTCAACAGTTCGGCCTGATCACTGCACCAAACACACACACATCGTTTGTATACGATATAGTCGCGTTTGAATATCCGTTACCACTAGCCACACACGGGCACAGCTCGTCTTACCGATTACCGGCCAGCAGCCAATCGCGCAATAACCCTGAGATGGCAGCAGCGGCGCCGAAAAAGCCCGCGCGAGTCATTCGCGCGCCAACAAAGCGCGAGGAGCTTTCGCGCGAGAAAGCTTCGGCCGTCCCTCCAACAGATGTCAATAGCCATCCGTCTACTCTCTATTTTCTCGCGGAGCTATGTACACCAAGAAAAAAAAAAAGATCCCTCGCCCCCCGGAGGAGGAGCAAGGAGTCGTTGACTCCGTAGGCAAAAAGAGAAAAAAAAAGTCAAACGTGCGTACGTGTCGCCGATGAAATTTCGCGGAATCGCGTGCGCAAAAACGACGATTTCAAAAAAAAAAAAAAAGAAGAAGAAGAGGAGCTCGTCGTGGATTTTTCACGTCGGCGAGAAAGGCTTGGAGCGTGCCAAACTCTTTCCCCCTCCTCGCTCTGGGTGTAGCCTCTATGCTCTCGAGCTATACCACGGCGATCAAGTATAAATTCGGCGTTTCGGTCTTTTTGGTATTCCACCGAAGCGCGACTACCGTAAAAGCCAATGCGGTGACTATTTTTGCATTAAAATCCCTCGGTCTTTTGTTCCTCGCCTCCCTCTTTATTTTTTTTTTGTTTCATCTCCGTACGCAAACGGACTTTGACGCTGGTTCGTCATAGCACGCCAGACGAGCAATACCGGGAAAGACTTTGTTTTTCTAACCGGCGACTATTGTTTGTCGGTGATCTATCTAAACACGCGTATACATAAAGAAGAAAAGAAAAAATATAGAGAAAACAAGAAATTCGCAATTTTTCGCGGCTATTCCGAGCTGTTTATCGTACACACTCCCCCCACATACATCTCGATCGGCAATGATTTTCAGGTCGCGCGACTGAAATTAAAAGGCCATTAATCTCGTTGGGCTTGGCTTTCCGAGAAACTCGGCTCTCTATATTCGCGTCTACAATGGGACGTTGACAAAAGATGATTTCTTTCAAAAATAAATCGGCCACCCCTTCCAAGAGAGAGAGAGAGAGAGAGGCGAACGTGACTAATGTGCCTTGGCGGCTAAACACTCTTTCTTTTCGCTAATGTTATAAACTCCGGCCGATCTGGAGCTGCTGCTCCCATTCACGCGTAAGTTCGAACAATGGAACGCCTGTGTGTGTTTCGCACTCGCGTGCGCGTTGTAAAGACGCCGGCAACAATGTCGAGAATTATTTATAAATGAAGCGATCGCCTACGTGTTTATCCTATATCATTATTCCCAAAATCCATCGACGAACCTCGTACGTCTTGGTGTTCGAAAAACTTCCCCGGAAGCTCTTTGCAATAATTCGTCGCGCCGCTTATTTTACCGAGCAAATTTAAAATCCCGCCAACGTTTATTATCCAAGCCAGCCGGCTCCTCTTATCGTCAAAACCCAATATCTTCTTTCCTCTCTATCCAATATTGAAACCGGAGTCAATAACCTTTCTCTCTCTCGTTCTCCCAAGGGAAAGCCAAACAGACTGGTATAGAGCGCACAACGAAGAAAGCTTAAAAATAAAATCGAGCTATACGGGCAGGATAGCGCGAGAGCAGCCGAACGAAAAGAGAGAGAGAAGAAAAAGAGAGCAACGAGCAGAGAGTGCATCTCTTTCGATCGAGCCTTATAGCCATCAGTGACGAGAGCGCGAGAACACGCAGTAGCAAAGGGGGGAGCTTCTTATAACGATCGACAAGACACCGAAATCGACTCCAAATGCTTACACACGCCCATGGTGTTACCAAAGCGCGAAGATTAATCCGGTAAAAGAGAGAAGGGGGGAGTGGAGCGGAGGTAAGGCAGAGAAACGCATAGCTAGTGCGAGACGCAGCTGCCGGCAATACATAACGGCCGGTTTAGCGACTGCGAGAGAGAGAGAGAGGCTAACGTTTGCTCTCTCTCTCCTCTGTGTGCCGCTACTATCTTCGGCTTCGGCTGTATCGCGTTTCAGCGAGCGGCACTTCTGTCCCTCTCCCTCTCTCTCTTTCTCGCGATTATTGGCCGCGCCGGTGCAAAATTTAGAAAGCCTCTCGATCCCCGGATACATATATGCACACGAACGGGTCGATATATATTCGCGAACGAGGGCTTGCTCTTATTGCCGCGAGATATATGCCCTGGCGTTCGACGCGAGTACATAACTTAGCTGCTGCTGCGATTTTAAAGTTACCCGCCATGAAAAATCGCTGTAACACGGTGGAGGATCGGTAATAGTGTACCGCGCGTGTATACGCTGATAAATCGCTCGCCGCCTATTTTTACGGTTTAGCGAAATAGAGAGAGGCCTACCGCGCTGTTCGCAGGGAAAGAGAGAGAGAGCTCTTGTAGAGCTAATTGAGACACTCCCAAGCGACCAGCCGCGAATTGGCGAAAGAGGAGTAGGATATAATGCGCTAAAAGCGTATGTAGTTCGGGTAACGGCTCCCGGCAAAACCGATCTCTCTCCTCTCGAATACACACTCTATCCGCTACTTTTACGCTAAATATCCTTTACCCCCCCCCCCAAATATTACATAATATTTTCTCGAATAATAAAAATCAGCGGACCGTTGCGAGTGCAATAAACGCTGCCAGGCTATACACACACACATTGCGATTGATCGCCGGCCGATCCGCCGAGACAGTCGAGGCACAGTGTGCGCTAAACGAGCCTCGATAAACGGCCGCTGTGCACAGACGCACACACAGCATATGGGCGCCTCGGCTTTGCAGTTCGACGACCCAATTGCTCTCGGGCGCTCAGGTGCGACTTCGCTGACGCACCATTCCCGATTTAATTCCCTACCCTCTCTCTCCCTCGTCTTTAACCCAGGCGAGCTTTACCGATTTCTTTAAGTTTCGAGGGTGGTGGTGGGGAGCCATCGATTCGACTCGAATTATCGAGTACAACAGCGAGAGAGTAACAGCGGCGGAATTAAACGCGACCAGCTTGTTATAACGATCATCCAGCTGGCTGAGCCTATAAGGGAGGGGGATATAAAGCTCTCTTGATTAAGTCTTACCAGCAGACCTGCGAGAGGGAGAGAGCTTAGCCGGTGTAAATATTATTCTAATTTATGCGTTACACGAGACTGCAGTCATGGCCTTAATGGAGCACACGCACACATTTGGAAGTGAGGGGGTGACGGGGGGGAGATTCGGCTATTAATACACAAGCGTGCCATGTGCATAGACACGTACACACCGTAATTAGCAACTATTAATACGTTAGCTTGCAATTACGAAATCGTTGTACGTACGGCAGCGAAATTTTTATCGGACACGATAACGAGCTATTAACGATCGATGCAAGTAGAACAAAGCGTTTTCGGTCAGACGGACAGTTATCTCCATTTCGAAACCTTTGATAATAATACAATACACAAAGAGAGAGAGAGAGTCAGAAATCGGGAATCAACAACCAGCCGAAAATCATGCACACATAACATTCTCTTCCCTGGCAAGCACGTATAATCAGCTGCGTCTCTCTCTCTCTCTCTCTCCGAGCTAAAACTTCTATCTTTAAAGGTCCTTGGGATGCTCGTGCGTGCGGAAGGGAAAGAGAGAGAGAGAGAGAGAGAGAGAGAGAGAGAGAGAGAGAGGCGCGCGTACGTCACCGGAAACGAAATCCGCCGGCTTCTGACGCGCAGCGGCCGCGGAAAATTTTACGTAATTCATAATAACACCGACCGCCGGGCTGATACGTGTGTGTATGTGGAGTGAGGGTATACGTATACAAGCAAAGCGCGCAGTCGGATCGCCGCTAGATCGCACCTATTTTTGGATTGTCCGACGACTGTGTGTCGAGGAAACGACGGTGGGGGGAGGGGGAGGGGGGAAGTTGTCTCGTGACGGCTGAGTGTAACACTCGCGGAGAACGTATATACGACGTGTGTACACAGGGCGGCTCGCCGGAGGAGTAGAGATTTTAAATGACGAGACGTTGCCGTATACAAAGTTTTGCGGGGGAGTGACGAGGGGCCTGGAGAGAGCGGCGGGGACGATGTGTTTATCGCGTCGCTATTAAAATTCCCTACAATGCGACGATGTGCGGGCGAATGCGTAAAGAGCAATAAGCCGCGACGTAAACAAAGCTGACGTCGAAAGAGTTGTCGCGCGCATATTTCGGGTATCGAGAGATCCCAGCTGGCGCGCATTTGAGATCGTGCGCTCTCTGTCTCTCTCTCTTTTCAAGCATAGCTATTAAACATCCACCTTGCGAGCCTGTCAGCGATCTAAACGAGCATCATTTACGCGAGAGAGAGGGAGAGAGAGAGACGTTAGGCTTTGAGGGAAGGTCGTAGCCCCGTACTTGTCGCGGCTCGTCGAATAACCACCGGGCTTATAGAGCGGCAATAATCAAGATTGACAAGGCGGCCGCAGCCCCGAGACTACAGGGTTGTGAAAACGTACACAACCGGACATCCTTGCTCTGCGCTGTGCATTTATTTATAAAGACATTCTGTCGGAAGGACAGGTAGATTGATCGCCGGTCCGCATATACGTTATCGCGAATAAACAGCGGGAAGTATAGCCTTCCGCTCGTGGAAGACACCCAAGAGCCACACGAGCAACGTCACACACTCGGGCGCCATTGCGGTATACACACCGAGAATAATGTTATAATACAAATTTATAACATTTTAACGAGATTTTAACGAAAAATTTATAAATATATATTCGAAAAAATCTTGCTTCAAAGAAAAAGTTTTAAGTCAATGTCTCATTCAGTTTGTAAAGTTTACGCGGCTGGAGAAATTTATATCAAAACTGAATAATTAGATCTTACGTGGCAAAGTATTTTTTTATGTCGTATGCATAAAAATAATTTACCCTATCCCCTTGGTGTTACGAGAAAGAAAAGTCGAAAAAATACGGATCAAATTCTTTATTACCCACTTCAAACGCGTTTATAACTTATGAGGTAGGTGTATTTTTATATATCAGATCAGATGCGGCTTCGTCGCTCTTATTCTTGAGGAATTAAGCCTGACCCTTCCAAATGTTTATGCATCTTCTACAATAGAATTCGATGTATAAGATTCTCGATCATTTTTAAGAAATTCATTCGCTACTTCAATCACTGATCTCAAAGTCATCATCAAACACATCGTTCGTAGTCGGATTGAAGTTGGGTGGCGTAGTAGTCGATGCGTCAGATATTTGAACTTCAGTCGGAATATTGAACATTCGTTCGGATGTTTCGCCTTCTGTTTCTTGCTCGGTCGTCTCATCGTCAATCACATCGTTCATATCCGAATTGTAGTTGGGGAACGTTACCCTAGGCACAACGGAGCCACTCGTCAAGCCGATGGCGCAGATGAGGAGGATTCCCAAGTAAACATAGCCTAAAAGAAATTCAAAGTGAAGATGTACCTTTGCTCTTTAACTATTCAATGTTGCTTGCTCAAAGAGAAAGCTTTGTAATGGTGAAAAATTTCGACTCCGTTTTTTTCGGTTTTCTAGACGTTTTGAAGGTTCCTGAATCCAAAAAATGTGTTTTTACAAAAAGTCTGTGTGTGTGTGTGTTCCAAATTTTGTCCAACGATAACTTTTGCACACTTATTTGGTTTGATTGAACTTAGAGTTGAATTGTTGTTGGAATGGATCGGACCTTATTAAGGGTGTTTTTTGGGGGGGTTGAAAATTTTGAAAAATTTTATTTTTTAAAATTTTAACCTTATAATGAGAATAATCAATTTTTTTAATAAATGCATTTTGTAAGGCGTAAAAAAACCTTTAATTTGCTTTTTTTATTTTTGAAATCGGTCAAGTCTTTCTTTAGTTATTTGAAAAAAACTGATTTTTTTAAAATCATTAATATTTCTAAAACCATAAGAGATACAATCTTGAAATTTTCAGGAAAAATATGTATCTTTATGCTTTACATTTTGACAAAATTTCGTTTTTTACGTTTCGCGATAACTCGAGTAATACTGTGTGTGTACTTATTAAGGTTTAAAGATTTTTCGAAAAAAAAAAACAAAAATTTATTTAACGAAAAGTATTTGATCATTTTACTTGAAATTTCACGGTATATTTGTGTTTAATCAAAGGTATACATATAGAAAAATTTGATCTGATTTGCCGTTTAATTTTTGTACGCAGAAACTCATGTAAGTAATACTCAATTTTAAGTTTAATAAATTAAAACATTTCTTTAGTAGACATATTAAAACATTTTTTTTTTTTTTTGAGAAAGCATTCTGCTAAGGCAGCTAGCAGCGGTTTTTTAGATGACAAAATATTATTTCACTTACTCTTCATGATGACGTTCTCGAAAGTTGGTCGGTGATATTGGATACTACCTGGACTGTCTGAATAAATATTCGTAAGATGCCAGCAAAGACTTCTATATAAATGACTGAAGGTGGCACCAATTTTTTAAACTTGCGTCATTGACGCTATTTGCTTAGCTGAGAGAATTGATAAAACGTTTATTTGCTTAGCTGGTAATCAGCATGTTACTGTGACCGAAGAGGCGAAACTGATTTGGAAGTTACATTTCTTGCCAAGGTATTACAATAAGGCCCGAAGCCAAAAGAGAAACTCGAGGAAAGGGGAAAGTGTGGATAGTGCGGACAAAGAAGCCGATTCCTCCCAACGACATGATACACGTCCAATTGTCTCGAGGACAATATCTTTTGGAGCTGTTGAGTTTGTTGCCGCCGCACACTGTCTATTTCCGCACTCCTCCCCCAGCGCAGTCACGCGATTAAACGTCCCACCTTCCTCCCTGTCTCTTTCCATTAGTCCGCTGATGCGTTTGGAATGTCAGTCAACAGGCTAAACTATTCGATTTGTCGTAGTGAGAAAGAGACACACGCTACATCCACCTTCTCTGATGGAGGAGGGGGTGGGCAAGATGCACGGGAATCCGGGCGGCAGCCAAAATTTGTCGAGATAATTAAGCGGAGCGAGGCTTCGTCTTCTTCCAACTCTCTCTCTCTCTCTCTCTCTCTCTCTCTCTCTCTCTCTCTCTCTCTCTCTCTCTCTCTCCTTTAGTGAAACTCGCGAATATATAAGCGAATTTGGGTATTTTTGGGCGGGCGCCGAAGAATGCTGCGCAGAGAGCTACCTAGACTCCTAGTCATCGCCGGCTAAATAAACCTGTACCGCCATATTTTTTTTATTTCATAAGTATATGTGTTGTAAATTTTTAGTGCGATAAAACAGTTGTCCATTCACGCGTTTGACACGAGCCTAACTTTTCCGTACCAAAAAATGAAACACACAAACGTTGTTGACGCGAGAGATTATACTACAGCCTTTGTCACTCAAAAGCTCGACCGTATAGCTTTCCACGGTATAAGCGAGAAGACCGACCTTCAACACGTTATTTTTTCTTTTCTTTTCAAAGTCACCAACAGGGAGATCGGAGTGGGAGTACACGACTTTCGCAAGCCCGTATTACCGGCGAGAGGCAAAAGTGCAGGGGAAGAGCATATTACTCGTCGTCCGCGGCTTTGAAAATTTTTGGGGTCAATGTCTAAAGCCTCTCCCTCTCCAAAGCTTCTCCTCTACCGTCGCAAGCTCATTTCGCATTATCCCCACGGCTCACTACGTTATCATCTCGCGCGATGAAAAGAAAAAAAAAACAACCCCTTTCCCCCCACCAAAAAAAAGCCCTAAATAAAAACCTCGACAAAGTTGGATACGGAACAATCGAGCAGGCGACTTACGGCCCATACAGCTTCGATGCTAATTTTACGCGGAGCTTTCTCCGTATAGAGAGCGCTCGATCAGGCCGGCGCGAAATCATCGACGCGTCGGACGTATATTTTCGACGTGTGTATCCGCCTCCTCCTCCGAAAGTGGCAGCCTGCAAGCTGCAACCGACGTAACAGGCGCGCAAGGAGGCGCAACCACGTAAGGCGCCCATTTCAACCCCCATAATACGCATTAAATCTCCCTTTCAATTAATTTGTGCATTATCAGGGGACTCCAGTATACGTTCGTATTATCGGCAATACAGAGCCAAGCGAAGCTATATGCGCCAGGCGAGGCGCGTGTCAAGAGCTCCGGCCGACCGCTAAAATTCTAAAAGCGTCGCTGACAGTGACGTAAATACCCGGCGCGAACGCGCTCTCTCTCTCTCTCTCACTCTGCGCGTCAGCGATCTCTCGCCCGGCGAAGCTCGAGTTTTAGAGAGAGATAACCGCTGGTGCCGAGAGGGTATAAAACAAAGACTGGAAACTTTTAAAGCACAAATGTTTCCAGTGATGTGATGAGATGGGAATTGATCTTTTTTTTTTCTCTGATGGTTGATTGGGAAAAGACGCAGGTGTAAGGGTGCGAGGCTTGATGAATGAACGCGGCTTTACGCTCGCAAATGACGTAAGTCAGAGAGAGAGAGGGGGGGGGACTTGTTATTTTAGCCTGGTAAATTGAATTTGTGTACGACTTTGTTTTTAATGGCTTTGTGTACGGCTAAACGCGCGGAAAGTTGAGCTTTACGCGGGTGAGCCTCTTTTCGTTAGAGGGCCGAGGGGGAGGTAAAGAGGCGCGAAAATAAATCTTGATTTTGTCTCTTTCTCTCTGCCTAATTAAAAACGATGTATTTTCCGATATGGGATGATAACGAGTAACGCATTTTCCAGGCCGTTTTATGCGAGAAGAGACGAGTCGTTGCTTTATCGCCTCGCGACACGTCTTAGTTTCAAAACCCCGAGAGTGTATATGTGGGTTTACAAGCTGCGAATTGCCCAGCTGTTGAATAACTGTCTCCACGAGGTGGACACGGCGTAAAAGGTGACTCTATGTTAATTTTTTTTTTAACGTATCTATTTTTTTTTGTCTCTCGATCATTCGGGGAAAATTGCGATTTTTAATTTTTTTTTTCGTTACTCGAACGCGATTATAACGCTTTTAAAAACAGACCAATCTGTCAATACGCAAACGAGAGCGAGAGACCGTTTGAAAATGTTCCGGCTGCTGCCTCCATTGATGAAGCTGAAACTAGCGGCTGGAGCTAGCGGCTGGACACAAAAATGTATATAACTTTTGCCAGCGTTATAATTTTTGGACGCGGCTGGGCTTAAAT
>JAPYYQ010001674.1:0-48686 GCA_030522585.1 Anagyrus pseudococci
GAAAAATTTTTCCGCCACCGGGGATCGAACCCACGACCCCTTGAGCCGACGTAGTTCTGAGGCAAGCACGCTAGCCACTGAGCCACGCCAGCTCAATTACCTCGCTTATTATAACTCATATAAAAATAACTCGAAGTTTTCTCTTAATCTGAGCCGACATCAAAAACCAGAAGCCAGAAATAAAGAGACAAAAAAGACGTAAGAAAAAAAGCCGAAGGAAAAGTCGGTAGATACGAGATATAAAAGACCAGTAGAATGCAGAAGCCGCGAGGTAGAAGGCTTATGAAGCGAGGCACTAAGTAGCAGAGCCAAGTGCGGCTGTCGAAGACTCGGGGAATGAAATCGTCGGTCTTCCAGCGATTACAGGCTGGCCAGCCGTGCTCCGGACAATTAACTCCCAAGAGCAGCAGCGCCGTGACGCGGAGGTTGTCGCGCGAGCGCGACAATGGCACTGCCCGCCGCCGCGTCGCCCCTCCCCATGAAGCGTAGGCTGTTATTTCCCGCCGCCTAATTGAGCCCTCCAATGAGCACGCACTCGTGCCGGAGCACCTCCCTGTCCTCTGCATTCATACCGCTCGTGTGCTGTGTACGCCTGCGCTGCAGCTTTATTATAAAACCGAGCAATGAAATGTTCAGGCTCAGCTTTTCCCGTTGCGATGGAGACGCACTTATGTCATAGTTGGACTTCATGACAAGTGAAATAAATTGTTTTTTTCCATGTTTCGTTTTATCCCTGCAAAGTAGTGTGTGCAGGTGTCAATAAAGCAAGGGGCGAGCAAGCAAGCCTACGCGAGTAGGTGAAGATGAAGAGGTGTAGAGCGGGATGCACTGAAGACATATCGGGCGTGAAATATGCGAGGCATAAAACAAGATCGGACGGCAGATGAAAGGAGAGCGCGCAGAGAGCTCGGTAGACCGGCTCTGGCATCGGAGACACGCACATAAAAATCTCGACACTCATCTAATTACCCGTACACGGCTTCGAGAGACGGACAGAAGGAGAGACTGAGGTGTGACCAAAGCGATCCCGCTCTAATTTATGCGCGTGCTAAGGTGGAAAGTGAAGAGGGAGAAAGAGAGAGAGAGAGAGAGGGAGAGATTGATCTGGAGCTGGGCACACGCGCCGATGACGCAGTGGCGAGAGTGTATGTCTGCTCCTGCTGCTGCTGGCTTCATCCGTCCATTAGCGCTGTAAAATACATAAGGGCTCGGCCGATGGCGCTTACCGATAACTCTCTCGGCTCTCGGATCTAGATCGATAAGCAGCTCTGTATATCCCGGCACTTGCTCTATCTCCCTCTCTCGCGCCGCTTACTTCTTTTGGCGGCAGATATATCGCTTGGAGATTTTAGCGCGCGCTCTTGGCGCTTTATCGGGGAAAATCTGTGCCGCAGCAGTTCGACGACGTTGCAGCCTCTCCGCTGCTGCAGTCTCTATTTCTCGGTACAGAGAGAGAGAGAGAGAGAGAGAGAGAGAGAGAGGGGCAATACTTTGCGACGCCTGATCTTTTTCTTCCCCCTCCCTCTACCCCAGTCACTTATTTTTTCTCCCTGCCCCTCCCGTCTCTCCCGTTGAACCTGGTCTCTGCTTGCTCTCCGTTTCTTCCTTTTGCGTTTGGTTAATTCAAGGCTGCCTCTGTTATTCTCGGGCGCGCGCGCGCGCTGCTCCGATGATATCGGCCCTTATTGTCGCTTATCATAGTCATTATTTATGTGGGAAAAATACGTGCATATAAAGCGCTTTCTGACCAGATGCATGTGCTTTAAAATAATTTTCGATAACTTGTCATGCAGATTTATTGCTTTATTAATCGTAATAGAAATCAGTCTAGAATAATAAATCGCCGGCGCGTGCGTGTGGGTATGACACAATTTTCTAAATCAACATTTACATTACAAAACTGCATAAATCACATTCCGTAATTTTAATTACATACCAAAGCTCAGTTATCGATCCCAACTTTTCTCCATCTATTTTTCCATTTCCACAGCTTGGGTCGTGTTTGTCAACAGCAATACATCAGATGACTGGGAAAAGAGCACGTGGTAGTAGTAGGAGAGAATTCGAAAAGCCGCAAGCTAGGCACTTGAAAAGGTAATCTACCGTGGGTCGAAAGACATCGGGCCGTCAATCGCGCGGAAGATTCAATCTCTCAAGTTCGGAGGGGCCGGCTTTGCCGAAAAATCTCTCCCTTTCTTATCTTCTCTACGCTCCCTCTCTTCCTCGCGAGAGGAGGGAAAGATGCGCTTGCGGGACATAGCTCGGTTTTACTCCCCGCGATAATCTGATAATGCGCTGGGATTAAAAGTGCCGGGCCGCGGCATTAAATATAGATTTCGGGTAATGACAGGCGGCGCGCGGCCCGCCTCGAGGCTCACCTTCCACCCGCGCTTCTACCCCCTCCCCTTCTCCCTCCGCCCTCCTCCACCTTCTTCAACAACTTGCCGAGGGAGGCTCGGGTTCTTAGCGTGAAAGATGAAGAGAGCCCGTGCGAAAGTTTGCCGTACACCGTCACGGGATCAAGCTTTTCGCTGCGGGGATGGAGATCTGTTTGGCAGACAGCTCTCGCACTACCTGCTGCTCTCCTATCTCCTCCTCACCTTGCCCAAGTTTTTTTCCCTTTCGTGCGCGTAATAATTTCGGAACCTTTTTGTTTTTTGCAGACGAAATCAAGAAGCGAGATAAATGACGCAAGATCTGTACGGTGCGTTGTGTAATTGTTGTTGTAGATCGAAATCAAATCTCAATGGGGATAACTTACTTGCCGAGCGTCACTTGCGCGACAATGTGTGATTATTACAGCGTGTACGCGTACAAAGTTTCGTAAGGTAGCGTCAATTATAAAAAGACGGCGAGCCGTACAAAAAAGAAAATACAAACTTACCGGGAGAACAACACAGCGATAGACGTATATAGCAGGAACAAAAAAGTAAATAAAAAAAAGGTGAAGCATTATCTCTCTCTTTCTTTCCCGAGGAATTTGTCGATCTCAACGCGCGATGGCGTCGTTCCAAGGCAGGATAATGATCAAACGTGTGCTGCGCGCTTATAGCGTCCAGCGTACAGACGTTCGGAGGTACTTTTTTTTGTTCCTCCGGCCCCCGGGGACTCTTGGGATTCGAATCAAATTTCCATTCCTAATTGGCCAGGGAGGGGGGAACGCGTCGCAGCGGCACGTAACTCATATCCCAGCGAGCGAGCAAGCGACCGAAAGAGAGAGAGAAAGAAAAAAGGAATGGAAGAGGGTGGGGGGGATCTTTGGAGAGTCGGCGTGTCACACGGCCGTGCGCTCACTCTCGGCCAATTTAAATCTCATTATATTGGGCTGCTGCGGTCTGCGGTTTCGATGCGCACCGGCAAACGCCTGCCGGTGAAATCACGCGTCTTCCCGCGCTAAATCTAGCGAGACCGCGACACGGGCGTAGCTGCTCTCTCGTGGCATTTCATGTACCCCAGAGCCGAGACTAGCCCGGAAAATAGGGGAAACGCGGAACTCGCAGCGCTAGATCGGCCGTGAAAGGAGAGATACGCTCGATCGAGCTTCTCTTTTTATGTCTTGCCGCGACGTTTAATTTTCTAAAAGCGACGCGAGCCCGAGCTTAGAAGGTTACGAGGCCTGTGGTCACTAATTGATCGCTCCCTCCCCTCTCCTCCTTTTGAGATGGTCTACAAGCGAAAATCGGTCAGTAGCGGAGTGCGATGCTCGGAGTTTATCGACTGCAGCAAGACTTGCCGATAAACAGAAATTGCCTAAGAGCGTGGCCTGATCCTTACAAAAGGCTTAGGATGATTTTACTGCGCTTTGCGTATATCGCGATCGCAACGGTAAACTGTATACTTTCATGATGCCCTGTTCTTTTTATACGCGTTATGCAGCGTGACTAAATTATTAATTTGATTTACTTTGAAAAGAAAAAAGATTTTAATTTTGCTATGAATAATCATGAAAAATGTAACGTAATTTACAAGTCAACTATTTGCAAAAAAATGCAGCTCAAACGCAAACATGAAAATATACAGTGCGAGCAAGAGAAACTTATCTTATATCAAATCTGTATAATTATTTTTTACACACACGCACTGAATATTAAAAAAAAAGTTGATCTCCAAGACTGACTGGCACCGTGATCCAGGCGTACGAATCAATTACCGAAGCATTTATCTTGCACTCGCCAAGCACATAAGGGCAAGTATAGCGCGACGGCCTTTTTTTCCCCGCACATAATGCCGGCAGGCGTCCGGTGTCGTGCGCAGCAACAAGTGGGAGAGCCTGTCGCCGGAGATAGAAAAAGAGGGAGGAGCGGGAGGGAGAGATCGTCGGTGAATGTCAAGTCGAGGGAAATAAAAAAGTCACCCTCGCAAGGGTCCCCGGGTGGTCTCGGGGGCTAATAAAGGCGCGCGCCTGCCCAAGCTCGACGACAATGCGGGGAGGGCTAGAGCGAGGCGACACGCGCCGAGACTCGGGGGAGGCAGGGATATGGAGAAGAAAGAAGCAAAAAAAAGAGCGAGAGAGTGAGAGAAAGACAGAGACGTGGCCGAGGGTGAACAAGTCGCGAGGGGAAGCAGGGAAAAGTGACGGCGGCAGCTTAAGCCCTCCTGAACGACACAATAACGTTTTATTCCCGGCGCTTTAGCTGCTTTTTATTGTCGTGTAAGTGTGCTACTGCCGCTACTTTGTGACAAATATTTTCGCTCCCTCTTTTGCCGACTCTCGGATTTCACTTTACCTTTATCGTTTCGGCTTAACTTGCGGCTTTTATGCTGTTTATTCCTTCATTTGTCACCTCCGTCTCTAGTAGGATATCCGTATTATTTTTCTCTAACACTTGTAATCTGTATTCAAAATTAATTTTTTTTTACATATTTTCATAGAAAAATTTTTTTTTATTTTTCAATAATTTAAATTGCAATACATAAACATATTTAGAGAAAAGCTTTATACCGTAGATTACTAAGTTTAAAAACGAAATCTCTTCGGAACTTCTCCCTATATGTATATTGAATCTCTGGGAACAATTAAATTGTGAAAGGAAAGCAAACATTAAGTTTGGATCGAAAGCAGATCGTAATCATGAGTCAGTGCCACTTTCCAGACGAGATAAAAAGCAAAAGACAAGAAAAAGAGAGAGAGAGAGAGAGAGAGAGAGAGAGAGAGAGAGAGAGAGACACACACACACACACACACACACACACAGAACCTTTAGCGTCGGCAAGCCCGTGGAAGCGCAGTAGAGAGGAGCGAAAGCTAAGCAAGCGTAATAATTTATTAAGCAAACAAAGCAGCAGCAGCCGTGGCGGGAGCCGATGTGCTCGGTGAAGCGTGAGTTTAAGGAAGCGCCGGGGCGACGCGCGCCGTTCAATTAATTTCCGAGCATCCGCCTTTGATCCGCGTCGAGGCGGCTCGATTACGTAAAAAGCAATTACGCCGGGGAATGCCGTCGCGCGCTACTCCCCGATCGCCCGGACAAGATAGCCTCGCGACTACTCGCCTGTGTATATCGAAAAGTTTGTAATAGCCTGCGTTGCTAGACCAGTCCCCACTGTACCAGGGATGCTCGACACGTGTCGCTCGACACACGAGGGACTAACACGCCACAGTCCAGCCAACGTCTCTCGTCAACTTTTCATTCGAATTCGTTTGGAGACCGGCTTTCCCAACCACTCGTTTCCAATGATCAACTGGATGGTTTTGTGGTGTCGCGTTACGTGATGGCTTTAATAATTTTAGTAGCGCCAGGAGTCTAGGCAGCATCAGCTTCTGTCTTTGTTGTGCTTGTCTTGTGACTGGACAACGACACTGTCGTAGTAAACCATGCACAATAACAAACGCAGTCGTAAATCATGCGTTTAATGGCTTTTAATTAGGCATTATTTAGCGGCGGCCTATTGATTATTTTATAGTTATAGCTTTTTCACCGGCTTTGATTGAACCTTTCGTTTTTTTATATCCCCTTTTCTTTCCAACGATGCATTTGCGGAGATCTAATCTCCGCAAACGATCGGTAATTCCATTAGAAAGCAAAGCTTCCCCCGTGACCGTCCTTTCGAATAATTAGCTGCTCACTGTCCATGAAATCGAAATCAAGCGTGCACAAATCGACCAAACGAAACCTCTAGCGCTCAACTTTTTAACCTCGCGCACACAGAGACAAACGTTCCCGGTCAACCAACTCCCCTAGTACAAACCCTTACACTGTGTACACAATTTTGCGCTCATGTGCAGGAGTCATCCGCAGAGAGACAAAACCCAGAGAGTGAGAGTAGGCAACGCACAATTAGCCTGGCGCTAAACGAATCCGCTTAGTACGTCTGCGGCATGGAGATGGGAAAGGCGCAAGGGGGGCAGTACACGCGCGCATACGCACTCGGAGTTGGTAGGATGTGGGGAATAAGGGAGGACGGGGAGCGGGGCAGAAAACGAGCCCGGAGGGCCCGCGACCTCTGTGATCGGTCGCCCGTGTAATCGGCAAGTATGCAGATGATTAAATTTGCAACATCATCGCCGGCCCGGGAGCTGCCGAGACACGCGAGAGATAGAGAGAACGGCTGCAGAGGCTGTAGCCGAGGGGGAGGGAAGCAGGGGGTCAAAGGGTCTCGGAGGGCGCAACAAGCTCAAGTACGAGTAGTTTCGCGGCCGAAGGAATGGTGGAGGGGGCCAGAAGAGGGGAGGCGGGGGCAGTTTACGAGTTCTCTGCCGCGGCATCTTAGCCCTCGAGACGCTCTGCTCCTTTGGCGAGACGCGAGCTTCTTTGGCGACTGGCTCTCTGCGAGCTTCTTCCCGAGTGGACGAAACAGCGCGGCTTGGTTATGGACGAGGCTGGACGTTGCTGGTCTGCCAGGCAAACTTGGACATTCTGGAGTTCGCGAGCACAATCTTGTGCGGCCGTTGCGGCTTGCGGCTATAGGCAGGCAAGACTGTGCGATCTTCGCTACGGATATTTGGGATGAGTGGCTCTACGGTTGATGCTACGCGAGGCGCAATAGGCTTGCCACGAGATCCAACAGCAGAGTTATTTCGATTGTTTATTTTTCGTTGCCTTTACGTTTTTTTTTATCAACATCTACAATTTTTATTAACTAAATTGTTGATTTGTACCAATGATTAAATAACATAAACTCAGTTTCCATTCAACATTAACTTCAAAATCTTCCAACGTATACGTTGAAATAGAAAAAAAACCAACAGCAACGGTTGTAGGGCAAGAAGCCTCCGCGAATTGGCCATGTGTTACGTAGAAGCCAACGGATAGACGAGGGGGAAAAAATCTCCCCGGCGCCACGGAGCCTTTAAAGAAAATAATATCGCGACCAGCTCATCTTTTCCATCCCTATGCTCCTTTGACACATGGGCACACAAGCCGTCGCACACGAGGTACAGCCGGGCAGTAGTATACGCGGAAGCTCCCTCGCGCGCCACCGCAGACGATCCCACTTATTGTGCGCCCAGCTACCAGGGCAAGATTTAACAGAAGCCCCCCTTCCTCATACTCTTTGCCATTCTCTTTTTTTTTTCTTTTTCTTCGACAAGAGGATTTCTCGGTTCCCTGCAGGTAACGTCATACTCTTCAACCGACCAATCACAATATTTTTGACGAGTTATGTCAGAGAGCGAGGGAGAGAGAGAGAGAGCACCCGAAAAAGAAAACGGGTCGCTCTATCGGTTTTCCCTTTTTTTTCTTCTTTTTGCTCTCGTCTGTTTGTCTTTTGTATTTCGGATTTGGTGTTGTTCTCTCTTTTTGTTTGCTTGTCAGAGAGACCGAATGGCTTGCTAAAATTATGAAAGTTTTAGCTGGTGATTTGGAAAATTTTTCTTTTGTAGGAAAAACGGTGTAGGCCAGGGAAAATATTTTGTGCGAAAGCCTGCTGGAAACAACGAGGTCTATTAAATTGTTCGTGAAATGCTCAAGTGTCGCGTATTGTACGCTCAAGTGATTTGTTTTTATTTTATAAACAAAGCTATCAAATACATTATTTTTACAATTTTTATTGGAAACGAATTTTTAACTCGTTTTTAATAAAAATATCAAGATAAACGCTAATTCCTTATACATTTTTTTTAGTCATTTTAATAATTTATAAAATTACGGACACTCGTGATCTCGCATGAATCATAATAAATTTTATTTACTTTCCTATTTAACCTTCAATTATTGACACTAGCATCTGCTTTCTCCAACAATCAATTCTCTATAGACAAACTCGAAAGACAAATCCCCAAAAGCATTACATCCCCGTACCGGTTTCATTTTGCTTGCCAAGTAATTTAGACATTTCTATACGAGGCCCCGAAAATCTTACAATGATCCCAAGACCGTGGCATCTCCGTAAGGTCGGTAAAGAAAAGCGCAGGCAGGTAACGACGTCATATTCGTTCATTCGGCCAATCACAACATTTTTGACGAATTATTATGTCAGCAGAACAGAAGAGACAAAACCTCGTGGAGAATTGCCCGAGGGCGCAGTGCTGCCGCTGAAAGACGCGCTCGGCGGCTTGTCATAAATGTGCGTTGAGCCGAGAGCCCGGAACACACGATGCTCTGGATCCACGGCAATTTCCCCGTACCGACACACAATGCACGCGCACGAGCCTCCTCTCCCATCCTCCGCGGGAGCAGTCCCCCCGACAAAGACACACAGCCCAGCTCGAAGACGTTCCCGTCCGGCTGCGGGCGCGCGAGAGCCTCGTCGAGCGTGCGTAACGCGCCCAGCCGGCCGTGAGTTATGAGGGCCCGCGCGCAATATTAATATTCCGTGTATCATCCTTCCTTAGGGCGGCCTGAGCCCTTGGCATCAACGCACGGCTCTCTCTCTCTGTCTCGAGAGAGAGAGCCTTATGCCCTGGCCGTTTTCCGCTCGCCTCTTACCCCACCTCCGCCTACATTCGTCTCTTTTGTCGTTTTTCCCTCCGACTGGCGGCGAAGGGAGAGGGCGCGAGCGTTTTCTCGCGGCGATGGTCTTTGATGATCGCGAGCCCACCGGCTTCTGTCTTGATTTTCCCGACGAGCGACGATTGCCCTCGTAACGCTGTACACTTGGGCCCCTGTTTGTGGCTGTCGTTTTAGCCTCTAAAATAAACTGTTAGAATCATATTTTCTTTCACAAAATGTACTTTTTTATTTCCGTTTATTGATATACTGATAGACTGATTTGACACGCAAATATTTTTTATAAAATTTAGTAGAATTGAATTAAGTTAAATTTTTTCATATGGTTTTATAAATCGACTGATACAAGCACAGAAAAAAATGTTACATAATTTTTCTCTTCTTTTTTTTCAGGGGCCATCCATTATTATGATTTATAAAATCCAACGTATCCAGCGTATCATAAGCTTACTACATTGGTGGTCCTCGAGAAAGAAAAACTACGGCATTTAATCTAAAAATATCCACCCACCGTCGTAGCGACGCACTCAAAAAACGAATCAAGGTAAGTCATTTCCACTCCGAAAAAAGAAAGAAAAACGAATGCCGTAATTACAGGTCGCCGCGCAAAGGCAGAGTATAAAACATTAGCAGGCGCGAGACAAAGCGTTTTCCCACCCAGCTAGGTAGAAAAGCGTAGGGTGTGGTGCCGGCGATGGCGGCACATTAGCAAGAGATGGATTTCGGTGTAACTCTTACGAGCGGCCTTTCCCCTTGAACTTTCCGAAAGTAGCCGATAAAAAGGGAGCGAAGGAGAAGGGAGATGCGATACCCCGCGCGCCACGCTGCGATTCGTCACAATTTGGAGCTCGCGAGTTTCGGTGCGAGCGAGATTTTCCACGGGGCAGAGCTGGAAACGGTCCGGGCCGGCGGTAATTAGAACATAGCGGGCTCTGTTAGCCAGCCGGAGTGGCGCACGTGCCCGGCCTTGCGAGAAATTAGCACCGGGAGAGGTGCGAACGGGCGCGGCTGCCATTTTGCCCTCTTAGCTCCGCTAGCCGCCTCGTGATTTCTCGAGCAGGCATGGAACGGCTTAGCGGATTACCATATTTCCTGATTGCTGCTTCTCGAAAGTACTGATGTACCTGTGTGCTACCCCACATTTGAAAAGCGCCTACGTGAATGATGACGAGAAGAAGGGGGGGGGGGGCGAGAGACAGAAAATCAGGCAGCAGATGGGAGGGGGGCGGGGGAGGAACATTAAGAAGGAATAGGCGGCGCATTAGACGGGGCCTGGAGTTGTATAGAAAGCGTGGAGACTAGAGACAAAAAGAGACGGGACTCGGTTATGAAGGGGCCCCCGCTCTACCTGGCTAGCCCAGCTCGACAACGGGTCCACACGACAGATATATCCTCCACCTCCGCCTCGCGTGGAGGCCTCGGGCCCGCCGAGGAGGCGTTTTCGTTGCGGCGCGCCGACAAAGCGCCGGCCAAATAAATCGATTTTTCTTCAATTTTTGAGGAGGCCGCGTTCGGGGAACAGGCTCATTTTTTATATTTCGCGCTGCCGGGCCTCGCGCTTCTCTATACCAGTCTGTCGCTAATGCATTTTTCGCTGACACTCGTGTGTGCGTCGGACCTCGAATTTCTTCTTTTTTTTCTTTCTCATAGCGCCGCGTGTGTCGTTTCTCCGTGGACTTTTTTGTTGCGGGGAAAAAGATACCGGGGCTTCGATCCTCTTTTGAAGTATGGGTACGATGCGGTGGGTAATTATAAAAATTTTATGTAGCCTGATGTCTGACTGGAATGCCGGCTGGGTTTTGATTAACAGCCCCGCGGCAGGTAAGGATTCATAAATAGTTGGAACATATTTGTTTATCAAAATAGGCGAAATTTTAGTTGCGTTTGCATTATAAACTTTATAATAGCAATAACGCCTTATCGAATTCTCAAGTGTAACAAGTTTATTGGCGTGTGTGTGTGCAATTTGCGAGCCTTTAATGATTCTTTTAATACGTTATTTTGAAGGTCGTTAGTTAAGGTCGTATCAAGTACGTAAAGCAAAACACTTGTTTTTATAACAAAATGAGTTGAGAATCCGAGTATTATGCTGTCATAAAGCATGTAATAAATTTTGTAAAATTCGTCAAGCTTAAGCGCAGTGGAAAGCCGACAATGCCGACAATGGGGATCCCGTGGTGCAAGCGCCACGAAAGAAAGGGAAGAAAGCGATCCTAGAGGTTGAATGGAAACGGCTTTGGTAACAATGTGAGAAATCTCCACCCATTGCTTTGTGCCCGTAATGAAGATAAAATTTTGTTTCTTACTTTATAATATGATTATTTTTCATCAAAGTAAATTGATGTACTTAGTGAACAAGTAAATTCAAATATTTTTACAAAAATTTATGGTAAAACTAGAGATGGTTTTATTACAAACGATTTCTTTTTAACTTTACGCGATTTTTTTAATTACAACGCAGGTAAATTTTTGTAAGCAGTATTATTTTTACGATGGTTACTCACTATTGAAATTTTTCCAATTAAGCACTACATAGTAGATTCCACTTACCTAAAATAAAGAGAAAAACACATTAGAATAATTTTATTAATTAATTAAACGAATCATTATGAATAAATTAAAAATTTACAACAGAGCAATGTATCCCGAGTAAAACTTAGATATGCTAGTAGAGGTAAAGAGGCTCCAATTTCATCTCTGATCGGTAGAAAATCTCTCTTTCGGCCGGGACAATGTAGCAGACGGCGATTCATCGTCGCGGGGCTGATTTGTACAAAACGAAAAAAAAGCCGCATCTAACTATTATAAGCGCGGCGAAATGCCGGCAAGAGAGGAGTATCCCGCGGTGAGCAAGCGCCAGAAGAGAAAAGAGAAAAAAGCAAACGAGTCGACGACGAAGGCAAGAGAAAGAAAAAAAGAGATAGAGGGGTAGGGGGAATGAGAGTAAAAGGAATAGGAATAAGCAAGAGGTGGTAGGAGAGGCTAGGGCCGGTTCGATTTCCTCGTCGCCTCGTCGCCGCGGCTTTTTCTCCCATCGCGTCAAGTAGGCGCTGGTCGAGGCCCCGCAGGGTCCCCGACGATGACGAGCTGGTTTTTCTCGCAAAAACAATGGACGCGCGATGACTGTACGGAGTAGGCCGGTAGGCGATCTCTTCTCGCGCCCTCCCTACCTCCCCCCCTCTCTCTCTCTCTCTCTCTCTCTTTCTCTAAAAAGGTGTGACCGGCTCCGCCCTGGCCGCAGTTTGGAGCCACCTATACCTTCTCGCTCTCTGCCCTCGGAGAAAATTACTCGTCGGGACTCCTTTTCAACGCGCCGACTGGACCCCGCATTTTCTCGGCTCTGCAGTGAGAAGAAGAGGGGGAGAGAGCGAAACGCGAGCGGTTATTTATATTATTTCAACACCCTCGCCTCGAGAAGCGTACGCTGCTCGGCGACGGCCCATTGTTTCCGGGGTCCGACCGCAGGGCAGACCACAGGCAGACAGCTGTTTTCTCTCTCTCTCTCTCTCTCTCTTTCTCCTTCTCTTCCACCCCCTCCTCCTACTTTGCTTTTCTCCTTCCACCTTTCTATCTCTAGTTTCTTCTCTCTCTTTTTTGTGGCCCTCTAATGATGTCCCTAGTAGGTTGGGTTGAAGAAAAAAAATCGAGACGAAACGAGCCGACTATTATACTGCGGTTTTCTTTCCTCGGGCCCTGGAAAATTCGGATAGTTTGTCAAAGCCTCGGCAAATGTGGCAAAACTATCGAAATTACGGTCTTTCAAGAGGAATGGAGGCTCGAATGTGTCCCTTTAAAGCCAAGCCTTTTTTGAGGTGGTTGATTAAAAGTTGGCTTTTTGCAGTTAGTAAGAGTCTGTCATTACCGAGATTGGCAGCCTTAAAGCGTATACTTAACCAAGTGCGTGGGTGGCGCCTACTTATTATTTTGTTAATGCTCATTTAATACTTATTTCTTCACTTACTTTCGTTTGTGCTTATAAAACACAGAACGGTATAACAGCTTACAAAATAAAATGAATTTTTTGGATAAGAGAAATAAAAGATAAAGAAAGTTACAGTGGCAAGGATAAAATAAAACTGTCGCCGTGACTATTGACACAGTCCTACCAAAGCACTCCCTTATTAGATTGGTTTCTTGTCTCTAGCTCCCCAGATGCGACTATTTCGTACTATTTTTTCCCTCCTAATCGAGCGAACGAGTTTTTCTTGCGCACATGGCCCTCTCTTCTCTCGATTGCTGCGTACATCAGCTATATGTGCACACACTGTATTTTTAATACTCCCGCTGGCGTTACCGAACATACGCAAGTTCCATGTGTGGACTTTTTACTTGAATTTAATGTAGATTTAACATCGTACTCGTTTTAAAATAATCAATTTTTATCCAACATTCAAATGTCACTGACAAAATACGTGACAATGTTGTTTTAGAAACAATGCGAGTGATAAACTTGTAGGTAAAATTTTCGATTCGTTCTCATCTAGTGCTGAACGTTTTATGCACTCTCATTTCAGTTTACTAACAAGCGAGCAATGAAGGCCTACGATAAGTGCCCGCAATACTAATGGACGTCTAGAGCACTGGCCCGACGATCGAAACATCACAAACCAGCTTTGTATTCGGCCAACTTTATAAACAGACTTTCACTAATTTTCCAAGCGCATAAACAGTTTTTATCAGTTCTACACTATAATAGCTGCGGTTTTTCAGAAGTTACGGGAAGAATAGCGATCGCTTTCGAAAGACATTTTTAAATTCGAAAGTATAAGTTCGCAGCCGATTGTTATATCCTGCATTGCGCACGTCATTTCGTAAGCAGACTCTCTTTCTCCTCTCCTCCCGCCGCCCTTATTCAATGGCAAAATTGTTGATCGACGTGTCCCTAACGCGTGATCGCTTGGCCCTTTGCGGTCACCTGCAATAAACCGTACAGTCCGCACGCGACAATTTCGCTCGCGAACTTTGCAAGTTCACTACACGTATAAGCCTGTGTAGTGGCGAGGAGGCTAGGGAAAAATAAGAATATATGAAAAATTTCTGTGGTTTCGAGAAACTTTGATCTTTGTACTGCAAGAGCTGGCACTTTCAACTTTAAAACCTAAATCGTGGTTATAGAATTCACTTTTCAAAAGTTGCGGTGATGGAAGACACTCGTGTTTTTTTCCACGCAGCGTGGGTAACTTGGATACATGTATATTCTTATTATTATTATTTGTAGAATACATTTAATATTTTATTAGTATATGTACGTAAAAATTATTGGTTCAGAAATCATTTAAAATACGAATTTTTTTATGCATCAGAAATGAAGCATATTGATATACAATTTTTACAAAATTCACATCTATTGAATACGACTTACTTATAATGTGCCGAGGCCAAATTACATCACCCAATCAAAGCATTTAAAAATGATTGTAAAAAAATTATCTAAGCCCAATACGAATATCTCAAACTAAACGAGAGCGCGCTTCGTGAAAGTGGCAAAAAATCTACCGGAACAATCCCCTGTTGTATGTGCCTGAAAAACAAGCGGAGCAAACAAAATCATCGACGAAGAAAGGGAGCAACAAAGGATTTCAATTTCGGCCCCATTCACGGGGGCTTGTGAAAAAGTGGAACGAAGCAATTTGCAAGGACGACTACGCGGAGGAGCCGTTGCGGTCGCGGCCAAATCGTCCCCTCGGAATCGCGACGCTCGCTACACCCAAACTCGTCTCCCTCGCAAGAAAGCGAAGCCTCTCTCTCCCACTCTCTCCGGCCCCGTCCTCTTCGGCTCTTTTCCCCATAGCCGGGCAAGAGTCCTCAAAGGTTCGCAATCTTCCGAAATTCGCAGGTGCGTGTCGATGGCATCGACTTGTCGTCCCGGTGTCACATTCCGGCACGCGATGTCGAGGCGACACTTTGCCGGGCCGTATAATAACGACCGCGAGCCTCCTCACTGTCCACGTAGCTTACAATACCCGCCTATCCCCTGTGTCGCCTTTTCGAGCGCATATCCTGCTGGGTTTTGTGCGCCGTCGCACAATGTCACGAATAATGTGTCGCGTGCGCAAGATTAAGGATTGTCAGGCTCGTGAAATCCTGCTGGCGTCAAGCCGACACGTGGAAAAGAATGAGAAATTTCGGCAAACAATTGGAGCAGAAAGGGAGTCGATTCTTTTGTTATGCAGGAATAAAAATATTGGCTAAATTAGATGCTCTCTTGTATATACGCTTGTATAAGGGAATAAAATTCCGTTGCGTTGAAGAACGCCAAGTTTCAGGGCGTCGTGGTAAGTCGATATAAATTTGAAAGCGCGTATATTAATAGCTAGCGAGGAGCAACAGTGCTGAGAGCGAAGAGAAAGAGAGAGAAGAGAACACTATCGGCAGGCTTCTATTTTCGTCAAACATCTCTGAGCTGTACACGACGGCCTGCAACACATTTGTCTTGCAGCCGTACGCTCGATGTCTTAGCCGACTAATAGAGCAAAGTGCAGTCTTGCTTTAAACACAGGCACGAGCAAGCAAGCGCGCGCGCTTTTACGAGTTATCGGTTTCGCTCAAACGATAGGGGCAGGCACAAGCGAGTATTTACAGACGTTGTTTCGTAGCTCGACGTTACTTTAATGGCTCGGAAAACGACTGAAATTTCCAATCGATCATTCGTACCTGCTCTTTTTTTCTTATACGTACCCTATTTACTGACTATTGACGACCAAACTGCAAATCGGCTTATATGAATATGAAAATCCTAGGAAAAGGCACAAAGCATACGACTGGCATATTCCGGGCGCACGTACTTTAAATGGGTGTTATCGAAGCATCGTAACACATACAAATTTAAACAGCGCGCGAGCAATTACGAGCAAAGCGGCGCGCCGGGAAAGCAGCACCTTATCCCTCCCCCCTCGGCCAACGAGCAGCACCACTCCTGAGATTTCGAGGCTGCGCAATTACGCGCGCACGCGAGATCGCGATTAGACGGAAAAGCGCGTGGCGCTGTCGACCTTTACCTCCTCCCACCGCGAAAAGCCGCGACTCGCCCATAGAGGACGGGCCGAGGACGAGAGACTGCTTCTCGTTAGTCTGTTTCAGAGCCGCTAACAGAGTATCCCTCTCTGGTGCGATTAGCGATCTCGCGGGATAATAAGCAACACCTCGCCGATGCTGCGGCCGCTACTGCTGGTACGAGCTCAGCTGGCGGCCTCTCGAACCCTCTACGTCGGTTTATTTGGAGTGATCCGAGCGAGATAAGGACTTGCTGCTCATCGCGATCGGTTCAGCTTCGTTCTTCACTATTGCATCTCTACGGCATGCCGTGTATTTCCTGGGATTTTTATATTGTTAAATTCTGAATAGAAATTGGTGGTTTCGAGGCACCTAATGTATTTTTTAAGGGCCTCACGGTACTGGCTATACTAGGAAAAAAGTGCAATTTTTAGTTTCGTTCGTTACGTATCAACACTTCTAGGCACATTTGGAATAGTATTTTTTTTCTACAATGTTACAAATTAGAGCAAGAGTTTATTATTTCTCGTAATCTGTGTGAACGTCGTTTTCGTTGACACGAGACAAAAGATAAAACAGAAACTCGATACATTACGGCAAGAATCTAAATGAACTTACGTCACCGAAAAAGCTCACGCGAGCGTCATAGGCAGCTGACACAGAATTCCTAATTCTCTTTATTTTGATTGGCTGAGGGGAGAAAAAAAAGGGTGACGCGGTAACCAGCCGCGCGCCCGTTCGTTTGCGCCGCGGAAGAGTATCAAAGAAGCCAAGCTGTGCGGGTGGTCGAACTTAGGCAAGAGGTCGCGCGTACAGGCCTATCTTCTGCGAAAGCGCGAGCTACGGTTCTGCTCGGCGTCAACCGCGCATCCCAGCGCGCCACAAAGTCTTCCAGGAACTTACAGACCTGGGGGCGGGGGGCTTTAGATTTTTGTCGCTGCAGACACCAAGTCGATCGTTCCTCGGCATACATATCGAAAATACACCGGGCAGCGTTCGGGAATAGCTTAGCTCGGAGAAAGCCGGCTATCGCGCAGGCGGCCTGCTCCTCGCGGGAGAGCTGCAGATGGCCGCCGCGAAAGTTACCCCGCGACACTCAGCTACCGTATTTCCGTCCCGCCCAGTATAAACAAAGCCAAGTGACGATCATGCTCCAAGAATAACGTCGACCAGAGAGCTCGCTTCTGGCTTATGTACCTACTGTGCAAGCGTTTGGCCAAACCTTTAGTGACAAAAGCTCAACGGATATAGTAGCATTTAGAACATGTATAATTATACATGATAAACTAATTGAGCTTGCTTGTAATTATCAATCAAATGAAAAATTAAACTATCTTTTATAAAGTGTAGTAAAATAAATGGAAAACAAATTTTATGGATGTTTAGTTTCATTTTAAACTATATGTGTTTTATTTCTCAATAACTAAAGCATTATTGTTAATAACCACCAAAAAAACAATGCGCATTACGCCTTTGCATTAATTTAAATTTTCCCTTTGGATCTTCTTATTTTTTCAAAAAATTCTTTTAGAGCTTCCGGATCCTTGTTTCTGGTGCGATTTGCAATGGCTTTACCACAGCTATCCAATAAACCTTTTATCTGCAAATAATTAGCGGCTAACAAAATTTGAAGCAACATTTGATAATCTATTAGCTGAGGAAAAATGAAAAAAAATTGTAAAATCAGTTGGTAATTAAATGAATATATTTATATTTGAATGTGCGTCTAGTACAAAAAACAAAGGTTGAGTTTTTACTCGGGTTCTAGATGTGTAAAACGAATATCGTTTTAGTGTAAGATTAATTTAGATTGACTGAAGCCTAATTATTTTAACAATACTTTACTTGACCAATGCTGTTGACGTTAATAGTGTTCTTGATGTCTTTTTGTGATATCGAAAACGTAAACATAACATGGGCAATAAATCAAATGACTTGACCCAGGCGGAAAATTAGTTTAGTTGAAGACCAGTGACAGCTTCGATAATTTGTACAAGAAGCACAATAGAACTAATCTAGAATTTATTTTTTACTATTGTAGAAAAGATAGTACAACTGATCTAGAAAAATTCTTTGTCTTGACGAGGCAATTCAAAATGATTATTATATGTTGGTATTTGATCGTCATTCTGTGCATCGTTCTCGTGAATTTCGCACCAGGCTATCACCTTTTCCACAATTTCGCGACTTATGTTTGGTAATGAAATTACGTTTCCCTCATTCTCATATGGACTTTGGTTGATATCGCAGTTCAAAACTTTCATCATGTCATTGATGGCTTTTGATTGACGTACTGTTTTAGTTTTTACGTTAAATCGACGACCATCGTTACTTTCTAGAATCAAGGTTTCCATGCCTTTTACACAAAATAGTAAGATCTGCACACTCGGCTCGTATAAAACTTATCGTAGAGTTAAGAATATAAATTATGATTATCTGGCTGTAACTACTAGAGATGTAGCGAGCTTGGTAAACAGATAAAAACGAGCTTTTAGATCTATCCACATATCTTGGCATTAAAGTTGAATCTTCTTTACATTCTGTTATACACACACTGGTCTTACTAGACAACGCTCTGCTCCAATTCGGTCTAACTTGTACCCCCTCTTTTTTTCTTTCTTTCAATATATTATATTTCAACTAGACTCGGACGATAACATTTACGTTCATAATATCGCAATGATAATATGAAAAAATGTACTAGACGATATAAAATATACCAAATTGCTCGTCAGAGGTGTAAGGACAGTGCTGATTGGCGTTGGTGTTGTCTTAGTACAAATAATAGGAAATTTCTGGATCCGCGGTAGCAGACTATAAAACGGAATTTGTGTGGTTGGGCGCAAGAGACGACATGGACTAAAGGCAAAGATGCCGTTGCCGCCGCAATGGTAAATAGCCCCGTGAGGTCCATATACATATGCGCCTTAGGAGACGAATGTAAATACTTAGGTATGGGCATTCCGAGGTAGACCTGTATACGAACTGAAACACAAGAGAGGAAGAGAGACGGGTCTATCCAGGCGATTACGTGCGAGCAGCCAGTGTGGCTATATTATGTGGGCACGCATTATGCGCAGACGGCTGTTTCATCTCTCCTTCGTAATCCAACGCCCGAAGAAATGAGAGAGAGAAAGAGAGGCTTGAAAGCTCGTGTGGCTTTTATCGGCCTCGTCGCGGTATATTTTTGACTAAGGGCCACTCGAGTGTAGCGTCGCCGCTTCCGCTGACGGATTTTCAGATGCGCCAAATGAGATGTATTATCTTTATCTCCTCCGGCGTTGTTTTTTGTCGAGCCCACCATCAACGCTCGGCATGTACACAGTTTCAACTTGGGCGATTATTAATATTCATATCTCTCACTCGACTCTCTTTTGTGCCGCTTCTAAACACGAGCCATCCAGCTTCTTCGACCGGAAACATATTTATAATGAATTGCCGTGGAGTCAGTTTAAACTGCTTTGAATATGTAAAGTAACAAATCTAAAGACCGTAACCGTTACATGTTTTTCATGTAAATATCTAGAGTATCAATTATTATTCTATTAGAAAACTTTAATTTTCAGTCGTTAAATTTCTAACTATCATTTAATTGCCGCTTTTAATTTCCTCAAACAAAATATCACTGTACTTAGGCCACTAACACAGGCACAATTTGAAATAAGAGTACACGTTTCTGACGTGCGATGTCATCTCGTATCTAAACGACAAGCCGCCACAAGTCTAAAAAAACTTAATACTCCACAATCGGTAAAAAAAAGGAAAAAAAACAGGAGGGATAGTTATTCTGGTCAGCTGGCGTTGGACAATTAATCTCCGATCGCGTTTCTCTTTTAGAAGCACCGGTCCTAGTTTTGGACGCGCGGGGGCATCGATTACGCGTCGAGGGCCGAGATGAAGACAAGCCGCGACTCGATCAGCCGAGGGTCTATGCTCGCTCTCGGCGGCAATCGCTGAGATGAATTCCAAGCGATCGCCGTGGCCCAACAGCAGAGGTCTCAAGCTGCGAGAAATAGGCTATTGTCGCGGCGCGAAACAATGGTGCGGCTCCCACTGAGCGTCGCTGAGCGCTCGTTTACTGTACACGCTAATGCGAGCGATTTGTCGTCGAGATTCGCGCGACGTTTTAATCGGCCGGAATCCGCGCAGCTAACCGCTATACCCACAGGGACGTTTGTCTCTCGCTCTTGATTGATTCCTGCCCTCTAGCTGCTCCGGCTCTCGCATCCGCTTCTACCGCCTAACACGCGTTGCTCCTCTGTGGGAAAGCCGCCGCTCAACTCGTTCCTTGGAGATGTGACTTTTTCGGCGCGACAGCCGAGAGTAGCCGTGCGCTCCTGAGATATTTGGACTCTGGTAATTGATGTGCACGTGGTAAAACGTAAAATTATCCGCTTGATGAATTGCCACGACCTCGGCTCGGGATACGTCGATGATATGCTGTCAGGGATGTGTACTGAAGATATGCCTTTGTGATTGATTTTAAATAGTACGATTGCGCTCGTAATAACGATGGTCATTAATAAAAATCAATTTATTGTTCTTCATTTACATTCTCCTTTCTTTTTTTTTGGTCGTTGGAAACTTTCTGATTTTGTAGAATGAGAACTTCTCTCGTGGTAGGAGAATCGGATGAAAAGACGGCTCTAATGCGATTTTAATTGATTATTTGTCCTTTAATCTTCGTATTCGTTAAGAAGAAAGTTAACAGACAGAAGCAAACGTGAAAAGATATCCTAATATGGGTAGATTATAACTTTGAAAAAATGAAACGGGTTTTCTTTCTTTGAATATTCAATATTTCGTATTATAGCCTAGTTATCCACTGTATCCGTTGAGTTATTTGTTCTGCAGTAAAAGACAATAGGTCAAACAAAACAAAAACTTAAATATCATGCAGAGAAAATTCGGAAACAATCCCGCTTAACGTTTACCCAGTACTCGAAAACCGAGAAACCCAAGACGAGTAGGTACATCCGGTACGAAGAATTGTTTAAACTGTACCCATACTAAAAATTCTTCGATATCTGTTATTAGTTACTACCTTTATTTCAGTTTATGTACTTTTATACTCGACAGTTGATTATCATTATTATCAGTTTAGTATTATTACTGAATCGTGACAGTGTAATATATTATTTCATGTTTTTTAGTGCAATTTGTTAATTAAGATTAATGTTTAAACTGTTTATCGATACGTATCTAAATTTTTTATTTATACCTACAATTTATAGTAGTGCCTTCAAGCAATATTTTGATATTACCATTATGCACATTTTCACTAGCTACACACAGATTACAGTAACGTGTGAATAGGGAAACATTTGCAGCATATGTTTTTAAGCTTTCTCGTAGCATGTTAATGAGAAAAGTTGAGTGCAAATGCACTTTATCGATTATCATATCTGCTCGCGTGAGCGATCCACTTTGATAGGTATCGTTCTCCGCGCGTGGCGTTGAAAAAGCCACTTTTTTTGTTGTTGTTTTCTTTGAAAACAAATCAAATCCATCCATCGCACCTCATTTGTTGCGTTTTAAACTAAATTTTATATCCGTAATCGAAAACTAATCAATTTTTTACATCTAATCCGTCCTTTATTCTGAGCATATTCACAGCTGCATGCCTCTGCCTGCGACCACCCTGATCAGTCTCGGCCGCATTTCTTTCCTCCACCCGTCCTTATGCAAAGCTTCGCGCGCTCATACAGCGAATTATACTCGAGGCACACTCCCCTCCGTCCTCCGTACGCACACATAAACTAATCTCACTGTCCATCCCCCATACTTGCAATATTATTGAGAATGTACACGTGCGAGTCTTATATAAAGCACGTCTCAGTGCCCATCCATGGTGTCTCTTCCTCTATCTCTCTTCGTTCTAGAGCCGCTTTCTTTCTTAGGCGAACACAGCCAAGAGCTATATGGTAATGCGCGCGAGGAACGTGGACACGCGGACGTATCTCGGGCGCGCGTGTAAGCGCGTATACTACTGTTCCCGCGGGCGTGCAATATTCACCGGATGTGCTCGGCCGACACACCGGTGTGGAAGATGCCGCCCGCGGCCGGTGTTACGTCGTATATATATAAACACCCACCGAAAAATACGGCGCGCGTTCGCGTCAGCCCCCGGTCATGTGCCACGGCCAACAGCAGGTGGACGAGAAATCCTGAGGAATATATAGGACCGAGCCTCTTCAAACTGCAACAGAGTAACACTCTCTTGATATTTCATTCGCGTCCTTAAACCACGTTTTATTATTCGTATGCGAGCGAAGCTTCTAGAATGAATTTTTTCAAATTGCTTTATAAGACTTTCGTTCGTCTCACGTGATTTCATCTGGTGTGTACGTAGCGAAATGCGTAAGGCAAAAATCATGACTTAATTACAGTGTGTTCATATTATCGTTAATAAATGTAAAAACGTATTTTGGAACTCTAAGGCATAGGGTTACGCGTAAGTCTAAGCGTAACAGACTAGCGATACAGATCACAACATTTCTTATCATATTAATAAGTCGATGAAACTAAAGCTTGGCGCACGCAACCCCTTACGAGGCACCGCTATACATAAAGAGACCTCTGCACGTATAGACGTGTGTGTATATATAAGGAGGTATATCGATAAAATCTCTCTTTAATTACGATCGGCCGCACGAATGTTGCGTCTCTTTCTAATTCGCCAATGAATCGGCCGGTAATTTTCGAGAAATGCCTATAATTCAGGAGGAGCGATCTTGGAAAGCACTAGCCGCTCGAAGAAATCGCAAAACAATGGTGGTGATCGCGTCGCGAAAAAGCGTCGCGCAGAGTGCATAGGCAGGGAGAGGGACTTTCTCGGCGGTGCACGTGCGAGCCTGGCGCGAAAGAGGGTGGATACCTCGATAAATCGCGAGCGGCGCCTATTTATTACGGACTGCCCGGGACAAACGCGTCTCCCTCGCCTCCCCCCTCTCTCCTTTACTGGCACATATTATCGGAACTGCGATCACCGGAAAAGTTTGCGTCTCTTGGCTTCGAGAGCTTCGTGGTCTTTGCAGGTACGAAAGGTGGACAAGTTGAGTCTCTCTTTCTCTCTGTTGCGAGAGTGCGGCGTGGGCGGAGTACAGCACGCATAGCTCCCGGCCCTACTTGCCGATCTCTCTTCCTCTTAAGCTCTCTCTCTTTCTCTCTTTTGCGAGCTCATCTCTTCTTCTTGCTGAATATGTTCTACACTAAAGGCATGAATCGTTGCATATAACCCTACTTTTAAGCACAATGCATGTTTTTTTTTTTTGTTATAAAAGCTTGTTTCAAATATTTTTTCTTTCTCTAATTGTCTGAAAGATTTTTTATTTTTTATGATCGTCGTTCCAGTCGATCTGTTATTTTTGTACTTGACTTACTATTTAATTTATCGTGTAATAAAAAAAAAGATACTTCTGTTTAAAATTACGAAGGACAAAAAATATTTCTACTATTTTTACAAACATTCTCATCGAAAATGAACTCTTTAGTACTATGTAGCGAGTAAAATTCCCGTGAAAAGCTTTTGTAGAACGAGCGAACGAACAAGCAGATCTCCCGCCCTCGTAGGACTACTCCGCTTTAACAATTATTTTTGCGCCCCGGCTACATTCATCCCTTGAGCCACGTCTCTTGCTCGGCGCAGAAACGTCAGTCTCGCTTTCCGGGGAATTTTTCCAGCGGCTAGACGTAAGCGCGATTCTGGCTGTGACGTGAACGTTTATGCACTTGAGCCTCGCAGAGCCTCGCCTTGGCACAGAGCAAGAAAGAAGGAAATTACGGCGCTCGGTCATCCTTCCTCTGTCTGCATGCCGGGGATATACCTGTCTTAACGTGTGTACGTTACGTCGCTTTTAAAGCGCCGAACGACAAGGGACGAAGCTCCAGGCGCATCTGCATGAACAACGCGAGAGAGAAAGAGAGAGAGAGAGCTTTGGACGATTTTCCTCCCTCTCCTCGTCTTTACTTTTTCAAAGTTATAATTATGCCCGCAGCAGGAGGATATGCAGGATAAAAGGCGCTACAGCTGTGGCTGCTGCTGGTGCGATGCAGCTCTTTGTGCTGCTGGCCCGGGGAAAGTAACATCACGTGCTGGGGTACCGTTACTACTCTGCCGCGAGAGACCAACGCCTAATCCGCGCGCGAGCTTTCCTGCTCTCGTGTAGCTGCATTAAAGTTTAATCGCCTCAGGAGGAGGGAAAAAGAAAAAAAGAATAAAGCGCCGATCGATTCGTGGAATTGAACGCGTGCTTTTCCAGAATCGCGGCTCACGCTTCCGATATGTATCGCCCCGAGAAAATCTTGCAGCGACTGCTGCTTATGCCAGATAGCAGCGAGCGCGGGGCCCCACCTAGCGGCCGAGGGATAATAAAGCGCTAATAAACCGGCGCGCCAAGGGATCGACGTGCAAAAAGCATAACGAGCGCAATTAAGAAAGGTGCGCGCGCTGACCTTATCGGTCAGCTGGGGATTCGCGCCGGGAGCGTAGAGCAAGGTGGTCCGGTGCATCGGGCTCAATCTTCATTCGCGCTCGCCTCCCTAATCGTCCTAGCTCGATTCCCTCTCTCCGCATAATTACCCCCCTTTGGATTTTACCTGCCTGGCCTTTCCTCATTACCACAGCAATCGTCCGGCGTGATAAAGCAGCCCGCGTCCCGGTGTAGCGAGCCGGAAAAATGGGAGCCGCGCGATCGCGAAGAGGGCCACCTCCGTACAGAGGAGAAACCAGCCGCCTCGGAGTCGTCGCTATCGCGCCACACGAGGCTCATTATCTCGGAGGCGCGCGCCAGCTCCGCGTATATACACGTGTTTACCGAGCGTCCCGGCCTATCGGCCTGCTTGATCGCACACCCGAAGACTAGGGGCTGCCGCTACTCCCCGGTGCTACTGCTGAACAAGCCGGAAAAATATTGGGGCCGCCGCGTGAACCCACGGAATCGCTTCCGCTTCTGCGCGCGTGTCTCTCTACAGTCCAGCATCGCTCCTGCTATGCGGTCACTAAAAAATTGGGCCCGGCTTTGTAAACGGAACTTGTGTCTTGGTCGTTTTAGCTGCTAAATAGGAGTGTACATTACGTGATTGTAGCACGTTGACAAATTACATGAATAAACATGTTTTTTATACACACTGATAAATGTTGCATATAAAAACATTTTCTGCAATAATTAGTCGCTTAGTTAATTTTCTTAAATGTTGCAGATTGGATTAATTAACACGATCTTAGGTATAACAAACGTTAAAATCTGATTCGATTATGGGTGATAAATTGCAAGAAAGAAATGATTGATTTAATGTCCTCCGCTCAATTTGAATCTTTATAGATCTAATGTAAAACTCTAGCAATAGCAAACGACTATCAATCAGACAGTCATTAATCAAACATTAATAGCACACGGTTATGTTAATTTATTTAACTTGCATACTTAATTTACGAATATTTGACATCGTTTTTAATGGAATACTCATTATTTATTATTTACAAATATTTATTTGTATTTTTTTTTATTCGTACAAAATACGCTTTTTTATTTGTTTCGTCTGATCTGCTCTACCCTCCACACGTTAAACCGTATTCCAATTAAAATCATAGCAAGAAAGACACATTCCATACAGGTAGCCACTTACAATACTCGCTTCCAATTACAAAGTCCATCCCCTCGTTCGCTGACAATTATGCAATTAAACATTTCGCTCAATACATTGTCTACCACATGCTCGCTCGTAAGCGCATTATCTCAGTATAGTCGTTTTTTCTTCCAAAGACCTCTTTCCCAATGCTCAGCGGCGATTCGCGGCTCGGCACTTTTCTTTCACGAGAGCCAAGAAGTCGCTCTCGTGGTAATCGCCGCTTGCAGTAGGGCTAGCCAGTGGGAAAGAGCAAAAGAAACAAGGAGCCAAGAAAGAGAGAGAAACGCCTTCCACGAACTTGGCCGAGCATTGGTTGTCGTAATTGCGCAATTCCGAGGTCTCCTTTTCCCGCAGCCCTTTTTCCCTTCTTGGACTGGAGCTGTGCTTACAGCTCTCCAGACTGTATACTCGGCTAGGTGTGTCTTTGCTCCCGTTGCTGCTGCTGCTGCCGTTTCGTCGCCTGACGACGTCGCCACGGAAAAAGTCGGGGACGAAATCGCTCTGCGCTCGTTATTCGCCCCTGGGTGATTCACCAGGGGAAAAAAGGGGCTCGAGCATGTCCTAAGTCTAGGCTCACTTTCCTTCGGTTTTACGATCGCGCGGGCATTCCGTGCATGTCGTTGCTGCTGCACCACACCAAAGAAACTTCTCCCATGGATATATGCGTAGTGCACCTCTAGAGCTCGGGCGCATTCGCCTCCTTGACGACGCGAATTTGCGAATTCCTCGGCGTACCTTTCTGGTCTGAAAACTGCCTTCTCTACCGTATATGTAAATATGAAATGGCCGTGGTAAAAGTTACTGGAATGAATGAGAAGGTGAATCGGAATTTTTTTACAAGATTTTTGAAATTCAACGCTAGATTTTAATTTATTATTCTTTAGTTTTTCTTTTATTTTTAGGACGATAATATTTTGTAAATTATGATTGAGAGTATCAAGTAGTGCCAAACTTCTTCAAACAAACTAGTTGGATTTGTATTTTTTAAAATCGAACATTCTTTTGAATATCATAGTATAGATTAAAGTTATTATTTAAATGAGTAAATAACATAATATTATTAAAGGTACTTATTATTTTGATATTTAAATAGTTAGTACGATGGCTTTGAACGTTTATTTCTTTATTATTATAACTCTGGGGAATTTTGAAGGTTTAGATAAGGAATCCAGGTAAATTACTTATAATACGTACTTAAAATTGAGTTCCGATGAGTCTAGTGCAGAAATTTCGTAGTGGCAGCAATAAAAGTGTTGGCGCAATTTTATAAGCAGTTCTGACACTTTAAAATTTATTATCATAATATTTCCTTGTGTAAGCAAAAGCACTTAAAACTACCAGTAATTACTAACGAAGAGACGTTAAAAAATAAAAGTTTTATGGACAATTTTTTTAACCACGTCTGTACACGAAGATTATGTAAAAGTTGTGAAGTTTTTCTTGCCTTTACAAGCGACAAACATTTCCTACTAAAATGGGAAAATTCGTCCTTTTAGCATGTTAACATTTTATAGTAAGTAACTTTGAAATAGCTAGGGGTTATAGATAATTAAAAGGTTTTAATAACGCAATAGTAGGTGTTTTATGTCTATAAGGTGTTGCGCATAAAAAAACGTCATTTTTTAGAACACAGTTTTGTAAAACAGCATCTTTATGAAATGTTTCTAACGTTTAACTACACCAAAAATTTTTATCCTATTTACTTTTACAATATTTGAACAGTATTTTCTTTGTTAAAATTTCTATACCAGCTAAATCTCCTGTAGACAATTGCAATCTCGTATATTTCATGATATTTAGAGTGGAAATTTTTTTCTTTTTTCTACAGATCTTCATTTAAAATGGAAAAAAAAATTCAGATTCTTTTTGGACACTGTTTACAATTAGCGTACAAAGAGCAAATGTGATCTATTCTAAAAGGGTTTCTGGAGCTAGAGCATATCACATCCTCGTAGATATTCTTCTTCGACCAATCAAGTCCGCTGCGAAGGTCGGAATCAAGTAAGTACTCGTTAAAAAAAAATTAATGTCCAACTTTGCCGAACTTACTCTTTCTTTTGGCATAAGCCTTTTTGCTCTCAAGTTACAAAGCTCCTCATTTAGGCCTTGGAAAACAATTTGAGAGTACGTTGCGCCCCTGGAATCGCGTTTTTGCCAATTTCTCACGATCTTTCGGGCCCTTCCCAGCAAACGGCGGAAGGCAAGATATACCGACTCGCATAAAGCTAGGACGGCCGTTGAGGGATTTGTTGGCGCGACTGCCACCGTCTCACAGCCTTCTCTTATACTGCACCAGGCGTATCTACGAAGCCCAGAGTCGCTTTCGTGATAGTCTCCGGAGCGCACGAGAAGAGAAGCTTTCTGCGCTACTCCGCGCGTCTTACAGCGGCATTTAGACCCCAGCGCGAGAGACTGCTGAGCTGCAAAATAATAATAGCCGGTCCGCCAGCCGTTTGACCGACTATCTTCTCGCAGCGCAATTTCTCTTTCTCGCGGCTCTCCCATCGCCTCTCCTCCTCTTTCTCCCTCTGCCACCCCTCGTTTTTTTGCTCGTTTCGGTCGCTTTTATTGGCTTCTCTGCGCGTCGCACGCGAGACACGAAATAATGTCGAGAAAGTCACGAGATGCTGGGACAGTCAGAGAGCGAGAGCATCGGCCGATAGGAAACAAAGAGCGCGCGAGATCCGCAATTCAGATATAAACGTTTTTAAACTGTCTTGCTCGCAAGAGAGAAAGAGAGAGCTTTGCGTCAAGTCTGTAGTTAACTGTACAGGGAGCCTGGCGTTCTCTGAGAAAACGTGAAATTTCGCTAAAATTGGTCAGTTTTTCAATCAGTTAATAGATTTGAAGATTTAGAAAATAAGATACTCATTTAAAGTCTCGTATTACAATGTTAAAAATAAATTTCAAATAATTATATTAATATATTATTAAACTGTTGATACAAGGAATTTGCTGGTAGTGTACGCGTTACTTTTCATTTACATTCTTTATAAGAACTAAACCTCAAAATTAAGTATCCAGTTGTCGAGTTAGCAATATGAGGAAGTCAAAGTAAATAAAAAACAGCTCTTTGCTCTTAGATCTCGATAGGCTTGCTCCATTGCTTCTCGCAATGCTTGACTCCTGTAGGATTCAGTCTATGCTAGCTGAAACTCAAGCTGTCATCCGCACCACACCAATAGGACATCCAGCATAGAAATACCTATATGCGTCTGACAAAAGGTAAGAGACACGAAAATTCTCATTTGCAGTCTGTCAAGATGAGCTTGGTAGTATAGTAGTCTCAGTTGAGGCAAGTACTCGCCACGCAACAACGCAAGGCACAGCGGGAGGGTCCAAGAGCAGTCATGGTTAGGCACTCGGGACAACAACGTCGACCACATGTTCCTTCTGGTTCGCGTACAGTCTGAGCGCGTAGTAGCACATACGTGTAAACGCCTGGAATCGGTGTATCAGCCGGGCGTGATCGCAGATTAAACAACAACACGAGTCAGTTCACCTCCTTCCCCTGCCGATAATTACAGCGCGAGGGGAGGGGGGTAGGAGGCCCGTCGGGGTAATTGCCGCAATCCGAGAGAAAACACTCCGCGCGCGGCGATAATTCGCGCGCGCGCGCCGCCAGTGATTCCGAGCCGCAGATTGGTTGCACTGAGAGTGAACGAGAGAGAGAGAGAGAGAGAGAGAGAGAGAGAGAGAGAGAGAGAGAGAGAGAGAGAGAGAGAGAGAGAGAGAGAGAGAGAGAGAGAGAGAGAGAGAGAGAGAGAGAGAGAGAGAGAGAGAGAGAAAGGGTATAAGCGAGAGAGATCAAGGTGTCCGCGCTGCTGTTTCTGCTGCTGCTGCACGTGCGCCAAAGTTGGAATGGCTTGCAGGGGGCGGAGGTGGTGCTGAAGGCGGGCGGAGAGAAATTGAACTATCCATCCCCATCTATACCAGCATTCTCAGTCGATGGCGAGTCTCGCGGATGTAGGGGACTCTGGTCTATCTCACGCCATAGCGATCATTACGTCCGCTGCAATGATGCCGAGAGTACTAGTGTGGTAGTACTCACCGACGATCTCTCGATGCGCTAATGCGTTTCGAGAGTACGTCGAATACAACGTTCCTTTACTATTCCGCTGCTCTACTGCTGCCATACTCGCCGGTATCTTGATTGCTTGATGAATTAAAATCGCCCCACCTCATAGTCGTCCACTGCTGCCTCTTCTTCTTTCTTCTTGTCTTCTTTAATTTAGCCCGGCGATGAAAAAAAGCGACTCTCACTGGCCTTGGCTGTTCTCTCGGCGATCGATTTGCTGCTGATGCTGCTTCGGCACAATGCTGCAATAAATTCGCGAATGCGTGCATGCTCGCTTGGGAGAGCGAGAGAGAAAGTCTCGGCTGTTATTACAGCAGCATGCATCCAAGTGTAAACATATCTGTTTTACTGATACTACTCTCTCCCGTACTCACGCGTGCTTGATGAAAGATACTTCGAGTTATTGACAGTTGATTTTAAAATTAACGCTTATGGACGCGCGCGGGCCTCGTTCATTCTCTTTTTTCCTTTATACATTATCCGCTTGTTTTAAAGTTGGGATTTTAGAGGCGAGATCGTAAGGTCAGCATGTTATTGATGAATTTAATGAATCTTCAACGTTTTTAATATGTTTTATACTGTCATTCAACGACTATCGTGATACCCGTCAAAAAAGTTTTTGACAACGTTGTTACATCAGAATGAAAATTATAATTAACAATAATTGCGAACACCTCTGTCGAAAACGTCACGTGAACAAAAAAATATCGGTGCATCATCAGCAACCAAGAAATTATTCTTTTTTTTTTTTAAATTGACTGCTTGCCAAGAAGAACTAGACTGTAGATCGAAAAGAGACATTCAGTACATAGTCAATCAAGAAAAGGTGTGGGCTTGAAAGTTTTTTTTTATGAAGCAAAGAAAATAAAAGAGTGTAGCCAAAGTCAGTCTAGTCTAAGAGAAGATGGGTAGTATGTCAGACCGCATTTTATTTACGGTCAGTGGGACAGTTTTTAATTTGTTCCCCTTGCCAGTCCCCTTTACCCCTTGAAAAGTCATCTACAAGCTTTGCGACAAGCGAGATGAGAAGGCGGGCATCCTTCTTTTTTTTTGGCTTTCGGGAGTTCTACCCCATGCCCAGAATCGTTAGGGACGCGCAGTAGGCGTGTTTCGCTGTAGCTCTATTATATATATAGCTGATTCAGGGCGGGCTCACGAGGACGACCGTCTAATAAATCCTTAATTATAATTGCGCTGACGCGTGACGGGAATGAATTTCTTATTTAATTATTGGTCTTGTGTTCGATACGCGCAAATCTGCCGTGTGTTCCTCTAACTATTGCTCGTGGGAGCGTCTTGATTAGGCGTTTTATTCAAACGCATGATAATTCGACTTCCGACTGAGTAGCAGTTACTACTTTGCTCGTGAATCTTCACTTCGGATATCAAACATTTTTATTTTACATGAAAAATATTTTTTATTTCAAAATTTCTATTCCTTTTAATAAGTTTTACCAGAAAAAAATGTTTTTCTACAATTTAAAAATTCATTAATATTTTGAAGTATTTTGCCGAAAAAATAGCTCCTCATTTAATAATTATCACCATTTAGAATATAGCCGAACCTTTTTCGTCTTGGGGTTATCAAGATAATAAATAATCTCTAAGATCGTCTCTTACCTTACCAAAGCGACGTTATATCTAGCCAGAAAAAAGAAGAAAACCTCGAAGCCTAATAAAAGAGCACAGCTATCAATTACGTTCTAGCATTCTCCAGATTCCCAAAAAATAGCATCCCCAAATGCAAGTGGACATAGAAGAATGTCTAGGAGGACACGGTAGTCTGCACAGTCTAGTATCCTGTCTCTGAACGCCCCTATTGAACTTCTACCCAAAAAATGAGAACAAGTCGCTTAGTAGCATCGACAAAGTGAGAGAGAGAGGTAGAGAGACAAGTGGAAAAGATCGACGAGAAGAAGAGCGGAGAGGTTGGGTAAGCGAGGAAACGATCTGTAATTGAGCTTTCGCGCGCGAACTTGGACTCTGGCTATTTTTTATCATTACGTGGAATTTGGATCTGTCAAGATGTCCCGAGAGCGCGCTCTCTCTCTCTCGCTCTCTTGCTTGTGCGCGCGCCAGCTTAATTACGGTCTATCGCTCTCCCCCTCCATGCGCCTCCCTCTCGCTCCTCCGTTCACCTCCTGTGCCATCAGTCCGCGCGCCCTCGCTCGCCGAGAGGAGAATAATTATAATAATCATGGGGGAAGTGTGTATACGCCTCTTCGCCCTGACTGGCCGCGAGATGGATGGACGGACGGACGTGGACTTTTCGGTACACGTCTCTGAGCTACAGGACTCGACGATGAGCGAGAAAGAAAGAGAGACGGAGAGAGTTAATCGAACAAGACTATGAACTACTGATCCATAGAAATAAAAGTTTAGTACTACTTTTACATTGTGACTAATCTATTTCTTGAACTAAATTTCTTAAATGTTGTATATAAGCAGCTTAATATGATCCAAAACACACATATTGATAATGTTGTTTGAACCAATTGTTTTCGTTTTCACTTTGAACATGAAAATGTACATTTCTTTCAACGGTATAAGTATCATAAATTTACTATGTATTACATAGTACATTTATCTTAAAAATTGTACGATCAATAACTTGCAAACTAACGCTGAAGACATCGACCTTTCTCTTGAGATTCTCTCTGTCGACAAGGTACAAATTGCGCAAATGCTAATAGTCCTAATTGTGTATTTCAAGAGAAACATAACGAAGGTCACTTAACGTTGGGATTTTAACAAATCAATTATTACATGACACGTCGAACGAATCTTTGACTCACACATTCTATGAAAGCGTCTTGAAAAAAATGATTGACGCGCAGACTGCGGTCACCAAAAAGAATTTTTTATATCAAGTGTTACGCAAAACGCTTTTTTTATCTGATGAGCATTTATTAACAATGAGTTATAAGATCATTTTGCCAACGAATATTGCCAATGTTAAATTTCCTAGACAAATTACGACGATAAATAAAAGTAAGTTAATAGTTCGGTAACTAGTTTGTCATTATCACCTATAAAATTTTTAATTGTTTGATAAACACAAAAATATTCTGCGTATCTCATTGATGAGATACGTAGAATATTTTTTTTTATGTTTATCAAACAATTAAAACTGCAAAACCAACCAGCAAGTTATTCTTACCTTGAAATAACCATGATAATTTGGTTAAAAGATAGTTTAGACTACAATGAACTAAAAAAAAAAGAAAGAGACGAAAGAGAAAAAGGAGGCGAAAAATGATGGAAGCGCGAAAATAGTGATTCACGAACAAGAGCGCTGATTAGCAAGCAGGAGAGAAGAGAAGAAGCCGAGGCCGACGCACATCATCCTTTACAAGGCCGAATTCAATAATCCCCAATGAAAAATTCCGCAACAACGGCTTGGATGTCATTAAGGTAGTCCTCCATTTCTCTTCCTTCCACGTGGCGCACCAACTCTTGCAGTCCTCCCCTCGGCAACTGGTCGATCAACCGAAAAAAGAAATAGAGAGAAAGAGTACGCAGAGTTGTGTCGGAGGAGTAGTCTGGTCCGCGAGGATACTCTCGCGACGTAGCGGTTACAATGAGCGGCGCTTTGTTTCAGAGAGCAGCCTCGCGCTTGCTGGGCAAAGAAGCCTCTCGCGGCCCGGGGCAGGCTGGAGCTGCGGGGGTCCGAAATCGTCTGTCATCTCCGAACGACTAATGGTCCCTTCGCGCCGCTTCATTATATTTTCTAAATGTAAATTCGTCTGGCTTGTGTGTAGAAAAAAGAAAGAAAGAGAGGGAGAGAGAGCCTTAAGGCTCTCTCTTCCTCAACATCCTCCCCCGCCCAGTCGTGCGTGCGCCTCCTTTCGGCTTCGTCTTTCTTTTTCCCTTCTCGCCAATGAAGAGAGCCCGCGGGTCAAGCGTGCCGGCGTCGCTGCAGCCGCAGCAACGCACTGCCAGCGCTGTATACGTATCCTTGATTGCAGGCGACAGTTTATGGTTTTGCAAGCCGTACACCAATTAGCCCTCCAGCTTCGAGGAATCGGCTTGTACACGGTCTCGCCAGGTTCCTCTGTCGTTCCTTTTCCTTTTGTTTTATATTACCGACCAATCCACCACCCCTGTCATTATGTATACGTACACCCTGACCGCATATATTTCTAGATTTTTTCGTTTCACTGTGTCGATTGCTCGTCGACTGTTCAAGAAGACTTGTCGCATGAATATTCATAAATCATAGAGTGAGACGGAGAGAAAAAAATATTTTATGAGGGCAAGATGCGTGTAATTCGCAGTATTGGGTTTGATCTATGCATTTAAGTGTTATAATTTCTCAAGCAGTTTATTAAAAAAAATAATAGAACAACTTCTCCATGATCTTTTATTTTATGGATAATTTATATCTAGTCTTGAATTTAAATAAATTTTTGGAAATTTATTTAAAAAATTGAATTGCTAGTTCTTAAAGACGTCTTTGTTCTTGGGCTACAGAAACGAATTTTTAAATTTGAAAACAAAACTTTTAAAATATTCATGCGTCATCATATATGCGACAGCTTGTTCTGAATCATTCTACTTTCAGCATTAAAATTATACTTTGATTACGCACGTACGTGAATGGTTAAGGTAAAATATTAAACATTTAATCGAAAACGTGAAGCCTGACAAAAAAAAATTGTTTAACGTTACATCACGAAATTTTCAAGTATATAAACCGCATTTGATGTCGGTAGTCTTCTAGTGCAAGTGGCAATTCAACTGAACAAATACTCTGTGGAACTGTGCAATTTTGTGCTATAGAAATGTTAAAAACAATGATAAGGTCTGGTAAAATACTACTCTGGTTCTTGACAGTATTGTTATTACTATCTGCATCAGTGGATTTAGATGTAAGTAAAGTTTAATATAGTTTATTATAATAAAAATTTTTTGTTACTACATGTTAGGAGTATGTCCTTGATTGGTGTAGTTGGTTACTTTTTATAATTCTGTCTCTAAATAATTCTAATTACTCCAAGTTTTTAGATGTAAAAAGATACAAGAGCTTACATGAATAAAATTCTTTTGCCGTAATGAGCAATACAGTTCACTCTTTACAATATTCTTATAGAATTATTAAATCTCATTTTTAAAATTTTAGGGAATATTTCCGGGTATAATATATGCTGTAAGTATAATAATTCAAGTACGAAGTAAAATACAAAGATTTGCAAAACAATTATCTAAATTTATGTATGTATATTTTAGGATTCAAGTACAACTACTAAAAAACCATCTCCAGCTAAGAGGAAAAATTAAGAAACATGTTCAACAAAAAATATGAAATTGATAAATCTTTTTAATTAAGCATTCAAATAATTGTTTTATAAAAATATATTGATATTCAAACAATCATAAAGTTAACTTATTTTCGCACACTTTGATTTTTATTAATTTCAGAAGTAGAAGTTAAAGCCGAAATATAACATTAAAGTTCGTTTCTTTAAAAAGATCACACCCGTGGACCAAGCACGATAACTTTACGCATATGGCCATACTCCTGAACACAACTAGGACCAATCTCGCTAATCTACGTCCAATCATCTCAAAATTCAGATCCTCATAATGAGGAAAGCAGTGGTAGACGATGAAGAATCGGAGATAGTGGTGCAGATATGCAAGAGAGGTGCCGTGGCAGGTGTTTCCCGACACACTACCTCGTTGCTCGTAATGAAGCTCTTTTTCTCGTCCGCCAAAGGATGGAAGGGATATTGAAGCATATGTACACGCAACGACGCAGAAGAGTCGCGCGTTCTCACGTGTTGTCCCTAACCTATAAGAGGACGAGGCAAAAGAGAAAAAGAGACCGTTTGAGTAGATGATCCTAGGGAGAGGGTGGAGGCGGTTATGTGTGCCGCCGCCGCGAGTGGGAGTGGCGAGAGAGAGAGAGAGAGAGAGAGAGAGAGAGAGAGAGAGAGAGAGAGAGAGAGCGTTTCGAAAGATACCGATATTCATCGCATCCCTCGGCACACCAGGCCGCTCTCTCGAAAGATAGCAATACCTGTGCGACGTTGTGGCCCTCGAGGGCCCCCTCGACAGAGAGACTGAAGGGAGGAGTGTGGGTAAAAAGGGCTCCGACATCTCTCTGCTTCTCTCCGTCGTCTCTCCTCTCCTTCGCGTCCCTGCTCCCAGCCGGCGGCGAGGCCACAACGCGCAACAGAGAAAATGACCAGCGAGAGAGAGAGAGAGAGATTTCGCATCGGGGCGACGACGCGGTTATTATCGGGCCTCTGGTCTTTTTGCGCCCGCGAAAAAGACAAGAGCGAGAGCGGGAGAGAGAGAGTGACTGTGAGGGATACGAGACCATCGGCTGGCTCTCGCTTTGGCTATTGTCTCGCGGAGATTGCAACACGTTCGAAGGGCAAAGGGAGGAGGGGGAGGCTCGCTCTCTCGTTCATAATGCGGGGGACCGCTTAGGAGTCTTTTCTCATTACGATAGCCAGTGGATTCGTGCTAGTATCATCTTTCTCTCTTTTCTCTTTAGTCCATCGACGCTTCTTTCTTTATTTTTCCCCGTAGATTGCCGTCTTTCTCCGCCTCCATCTCTTTCTTCTTCTCCTCCTCCTCTTTCTGCCTCTGCCTTCGAATATTGAGAGAAGATTAATGTGAGGATAAAAAGTATATACGCTCGCATTCCTGCGGTTTGTCTTCGGATGCACACGGGACAGTTTACTCTGTAAAGACGCCATTACGAATTCTTATTTGCGAGAGCCGCGCGCCGTCGAATCAGCCGGCTCGTATCATCATTCATGCCTCGACCCCCTTCGCCCCGCTCCCTTCAGATTGCGAATCAAAATTGTCCTTCGCCAAATAAGTCTCAGCCGCAATTTTCACCCACCCACACACACATGCAATCACACACCAAGATACGTGAATATTTGCTCGAGCTAACCTTACCCAAAGTGCTGATGATTAAAAATTCAACAGCCCTTGCTTTGTATAATGAGAAAAAAACTATAGGTAGGAAGCATCGAACATAGATTAGCTTCCGGCAGCCTGCAAACATCAACCAAACGTGTGGAAGTAGCGCCGTGCAGGTTACGCGATGAGTCTTACAATACCGAAGCCCCACTCGGTAGTTGGAGAAGGAGAAGAAGAAGAAGACGACGAAAAAGAAAAAGCTGCAGGAGAAGAAGGAGGAGATGGAGGAAGAGGATGAGAGAGCCGTAGTAGGGATGCAGATTCCCGGGAGCACGTGCTTAGCCAGCCACGTGTGCGAATGACCCGTCAACTCGCAATCTCACTTACGAATGCACGCAGCAGCTGCAGCAGTTGTTTCTTGCAGTTTCTTGGGATCTGTATATAGCTACCGCAGCTGCAGGGGGCAGCGCGCAAGGTGAGCCGCGCACACAAGCTCTTGATGCCTCCCCCCGCCCGTCCCTTGCGCGCGCAGTGATGATACCACGGTAATGAGAGCCGAGGGGTGAGCGAAGACTCCCAGGCCAATTTGTGACTGACAAGGCGATTGGTAATAAGGCAAGTGCGCGGCAAGAAGGAGAGGCGAGCCAGCGCTATACTCCTCCGGTAGAGATTGCTTAAGTTTTTCTGCGGTCGCTCATCGGGTGTCGTCGTCGTATAGTAGTCGACAGCGTTGCTGCTCGAGACTCCGCATCATCCTCATTCCTTCGTTTTCATTTTCCTCCTCCTCCACTCCCTTTCGATTCCCGAGAGCGCGTCTGCGCCTTGAGATCGGCCCTGGTGTCAGCGCGTAGGAACTGTGGCATCGAGCATGGTCCTGTATTTCGTGATTCAACATCCGATCCCATTAACCGGCAGAGAGAGTCGTTTTTTCCTCTATAGCGGCACGAATAGGGATCCGCCCTGACCGTCTTCCTCACGATAGAGTGTGTCTCCAGGCCCACGGGCCGCGCCAACTTGTTTGAACGGTCGAACGGTGCTCGCTTGGACATCATCCAGAGGTTGCAGAGCGGGAGAGGGACCGAGATGACGCCGTTGAGTCTTCGCATTCGTTTCGCTCTCCTTCCCTCCTTTGCCACTCTGACTACATCTCGCCTTCATTTCGCTTCTTTTTTTTGTTTCAACTCACCGGCACTATCGTCGTTTTGTTTTTCTTTCTCTCTCTCACCCAGTTCTTCTCTCGCTTCTACTCCCTTCCAAGTTCATAAATTTCGATTTTATTTTTATGCCGGTTGAGCGTTTTGACAAGAGTCTATTATAATTTTCTAAATTTAAGAGCTTTGGTTCTATGTGTACACACTGCGTGAATTTTGTTTTGTTTGCGCTACGGCGCCTTCGACTTATGAGGACGGATGGAAAATTTAATGATAATATGAAGTTTCGACTGGGGTATGCATAGGCTCCGCTGTATTTGCTTGTTTACTTTTTTCCAGACGCGCAATTGAATAATTTGAATACAGTTCTTTTGTTTAAATAACTTATAACTCATTTTAAACATTGTTTTAAAGTAATATTTTTTCAAGTCTATGCATTTTTTGTTCTCGATAAGGCTAGTCTTAAGCTGAAAAGTTACTGTGTACAAAATATTGAAAATATCGGAAGAGCTTGATAGTAAGTCAAAATCGTTATTGTGTTTCTTATATTAAAAACAGTCAGTTCCAAATGAGCACTCGCTGAGCGTTATCGCACGAGCTTTCAAGATGTTTATTGGCCGGATGGATTGCTCGGATGACAAACCGGCGATCGGTCGACTTATTATTGGTTATTGATCGCTTATTTATTCAAATGAATGCAGATTGCCGTGGCAGGCTTTTCAATACGCTTGTTCACTCCCTCCCTTCACGATTCTCTCTCTCTCTCTCTCTCTCTCTTTCTCTCTCTGTCTTTCTCTCTCACGCCGAGCGAGAGAGGCCAGTTAGCAGCGGCGCAATGAATAAATTGCTACCGGGCGCTCTTTCTCTCTTGCGCGCGCGTCGATACTTAGTACTCGCTCTTTCTTTTCTCTACCCTCTCTCGGGCGTATTTTTTTTCTCCATGGCCTGGCACGTAATACTTCGGGCTTGGAATATACCGTTCATTACCGGTACGGCTCCGGTCTTTGAAAGGGAGATTCACGCTGAAAGCGGGCAATTAAAGAATCAATAATGCCCGTTTTTTTCGATATTCATGCTATACGTAGGTACTGATCCCGGTTACTGCGTGGATGCAAAGTCAATGCTGGCGAAGGGGAGACGGAAGAAGAGGGTTACGATGAGATCGGAAAGACCTCGCGGATTATTTTTCAGACTACGTGGTTAGGGATCGGGTTACGTTTAATTAGGGAATTATTTCTTTTTCCCTCGGCGACATACCTAATTGTTTGTCCCTCTTTTATGCTCGATTACATAATTTATGCGCTGGTTTCTATTAGGCAATCAAAGCGTGCTACCTTAAATTTTTGTCTGCTGTCGTGTAATTATAGAATTACACTCTTGCTAATTATGGTTTGAAGTGATGTAGATGTACGTCATGTAGTACGTCATGATAAAAATCGATATTCATATTAAAGAAATCGAATGTCAATAAACATATTAAAAGTGTTTACAGTTAATTGTTTTATGCGTTACATAATCAGGTAATGTTATCCTTCCGAAACCGAGTTTGTTCTACAATCTCACAAAAAACGCTGCGAAATAGCCGTTCAGTCGCATAAATACGCCAATAGCTAATCATAATTTAGTATTATTTAAAGCTGTCCTCTCGATTCGCGCTTAAAAATAAGGCGTGCTTGTAGCTCTTTAAAATTACACCACTTAAGACGCCGATAAATAAAACCGCACGCTCTCGAGATCGAGCAACACGTTCACGCGCGCGAGAAAGAGAGTGTAGAAGGAGAGTCGAAAGAATCTTATACGCACATATACGCACAGGAGAGCCGAGCAAGCAAGCAAGCAAGCACAAGTCAAACGTGTAAAATAAGACGCAACGAGGGTATATCCCATCGGTAAAGTCGCGGTTCTTATACTCTCTCTTTCCCTCTCGCGCGGCCTTCTCGCCTTTTCGTAAATCACCTTGCACTCCCGCGCCCATATGATATAACCCCGTATGTACTCCCCCTCTGCCCAGCCCTCTTTCTCCGCTCTCCTTCCACTTATGCGTTCCTCCGCGCATATTCCACGCCGAACTGAGTCTGGCGAGCGAGAGATCAAAGAGGAGCGCAGCGGGGGAAGCCTCGATCGGTTTAACGCGTGGCGCGAACAGTGGGCGCGGGAAAAGAGTAACCGCTTGCGAGTTGCGCGAAATAAGCTCGTAACCGCTGCGTTCTGTGCGGGTCTACGCGGAATCTTGGAGGGGAGGAGCTTCGTGACTCTGGTTAGTCTTGATTTATTTCCAAACATCTCTCTCCATCTCTCCCTCCAACCCCCTTTCTCTTTTTCTCTCTCGTTCCGCTTCGCTCTTCTTTTGTCTCGAATACAAGCTCTCTCTGGAGCCCAATTTTTTTCTCCCGACAGAGAGAGCCACCGATTTTTTAACCTCCGCTTCGCTCTGCCTCGCGCACACATACAAGCTTAGGTAATGATTCCGTGGACTGGATGCCTCATAACGCGCTAGGTAGTGGGGTTTAACAAATGCGCTGTTTTCGTGTGTGAACCCACGTGTGCTACGTTTGACGGCTACACACTCGCGCGCACGCGCGCACCCGTTCAGCCAATGCCGACAAACGCTGTTGTGACTCGCTAGTAAGGATACGTCACTCGGCAGCCTCTCGGTTGCTTCCCGGCTATTGTGCTCCAAGGGGATTTTGAAAGCTCGACGACGACGAAGAGTTATGGCGCCGTTGCTGCTGCTGCCACGGCAGCTCTTCACCGGTTCGCTGCTGTTGCTGCATGTACCTAACAAATGTCTTAGGGCACTCGTAGGTGGACTACTGAGAGAATTATGAAAGGATGGATGATTCCGTTCCTTGGAATGGTTTTTTTCTCCGTTTCTCTGTAGTATTTTTAATGTAGGAAATTAGAGGTGATATTACCAGCTATGAGTGATTCCTTTCTTTTCTGTTGGCTTTCGATTCAGGTTTTGTAATATGTCATCGTGGGCGCTTAATTAACTAGTTGGTTGATTATTGTTCGTTATTTTTATTTTTATTTGATAAAATAGAAAATATAATTTTTTCATATCTGTACCTTTTATTTATGAATAATAATTATTGTTAATATTTACACAGATTTAACGACAAGAAAGTTGTTATAATAAAAAAAAACACTAAACTTATTCGAACAAATTGCAACGACTGTAATATAACTTGAGCAATTCCTTCATTTCGATTATAACTTATCAAAATAAACTATACCGTTTACAACGCTGAATTCACACTAGCCTTGTAAACGATAACTTTGCTCATATGGCTTCCCTCATATTCGCGCAGCACAAGCAGCAAAATAACAAAGAGAAAAAAAGGAAAGCCTTAGGAGAAGTGCAATGAAATCTAATAAACAGCGGTGTAATTTCAGGAAATTGGAGAGTGAGAGCGAGGGAAAGAGAGTAACGAGATATAGAGGCGCCAGTGCAAGGAGTACGCGGTTATATGGACAGTTCTGCAAAGAAGCTCGTAAATTTTGCTCTTTTACCGCACGACGAAATAATCCATTGGAAGCAGCACCAGCTGAGCTTTACCGCGAGTTGTCCTGTTGCATGCAGCCCTCTCAGGCCATTAGCCGGGGCCGGTAATTAGCGGGCCGTAAAAGCGATAACGAATGACATGCTGCTGACGCGCGCGGGAGCGCAATAAAGTGCGACCGATTGAGAGAGAGAGAGAGAGAGAGAAAGCAAAAGAGTCCACGCGAGACGTGACACGCTGTTATAGTTTTGTCTCGACGGATAACCCCGGACGATAAACCCAGCGATACGAAACGTACGTTTACATGTACGTACAGCCCGGTCGACTCGTTTTTGTCACGAGAGTCGTCCGTGTACATGTGCAGAAAGTTCAGCGCGGAAGATACCGATCCATCGACCTTGGACGGTTATCACATTTTTTATTGCCCCAGGGATGATCTGTCGTGCACTCGATGACTCTTGGAATTCGCTCGATTTGACGAAAGCTCATCACGTGTATTAGCAAATGAACGTGCACATCGCGATAGGCAAAGGAAAAAAGACAAGCGAGAATTTGTCGAGTCGAGGTTAATTTCTCGCTTTATTTTCAATCTTCTCGCTCGCCTTTTTACGCACTGCCTTGCATTTCGAAGCCATCAAACCAAAGCTCGAGCGTAAGCCCGTAGAAATTACAAAAATTAATAATACGTTTTCAGCTTGCTCGCTTGGGTCAAGCGTAGGCCCCGAAAAATAAATGACTCGTCGTCTGTCGTGGGTAGAGCCAAACGAGAGCGGCGAAAGAACGACATGCTCGCGAGAGCGGTCAGATTAAAAAGAATGGAAAGAACAAAGCCGAAAGAGAGAAAGAGGGAGCGAGAGAGAGAGAGATGGCCGGTCTAAAAGGCAATCAAAGAATGACAGTCGGAAGACCGCCTCGTAACCTTCGGAAGGGCCCAGCCCGAGGGGCCTTGCCGGGGATTGGACAGCGTCGAGCTGCTCCATATTGATGAGTTCCAGGGCCCAAACGCGCATCTAAACACGCCGAAAACAATTGCGTCGTTCCGGAATCTCGAGGATGGGGCCCGAGGCGCGAGCAGTTCGATAAGAAAGCAGTGGCGGGAAGGAGAAGCTACTCTCAAATTCCGAGGGTTTCTCCATAGTCACCTTATTCGCCGCACCGCCCCCCCCCTGCGTCATCCCATAGATGCGTTTTTTCCTCGGCACTCTCTCTGTCTCTCTCTGACTTATTTTCTGAGACGAACGTCGCCACGCCCTTGAATCGAATAGAGGCCGAACCACTTGTTTTTCATCTCGAGCCGAAAGAGATCGGCACTGGATTGCGACTGTGGACTCTGTTGGGGAGCTTGGCGTTGATGGCCGTCCTATCAGGCTGAAATCTCTCGGATAACGCGACGATGTAACAACACGCGGCCTTCGGCGTATTGCGAAATCTCTGTTCAATTTACATGCTCGGGAGAGGATCTTACGCGATATACACGCGGCCGGTGGGACACTATTCGCCGAGCCGCGGCAGCAGCGCTCTATGTGCTTTTTACTCGGCTTTTGAAAATTGAGGATGATTTATGCGCTATTTTACTCGGAACTGCTTTGAATAATTGACCCGACGCGCGTGTCGTTACGTGTCCCGTAGGTATATACGTGCATACGGCACGTGTATACGTGCGACTCTCTCGCGTAAAAAATGCTAATTGGATTGTTCGAGAAGTGATTTGTTCCAGGATTCAGGCTAAATTGTTCTGATAATCTTGCTTTTTAACGGCTTTCGTGATTGATGCTTTATTGAGAAACACACGTTAAATAACCTATCGATAGCTTTGCAGCGTGCACCGTTGACGAAAGATTGCTTAGACACAAAGAGTTGATATTTTTAACCAGAAATTGCAATTCTTCACAGTTTTCCTGCACAATATTTTCATTAAAAAATTAATCGAACGAAAAAGCATTAACCTACTTGTAGAACAGTCGTTGAATAACGTTCGACAACATTCCCAATTGAATTTTTCAAAGTCAGAGCAGCAACTCGAGTAAAAGACCAGAGTCGCATCAGTTGGTATCAGCTTACGTAAAGTCATAATTTACATGCAGTATTAAACGTACGCTTGCACGCCGTGACTGCGCATTGTCCTCTATTTTAACGATTGTTCGCAATTACGAGTTGAACGTACACGTGCACGACCGAAAGAAAGAGAAAGAGCAGGTTGGCGGTATTTCGAGCGCGAGGCCGCTCGTTAAGTCGCAGCCATTGGACTCTTATACATCCCCCTGCGCGATGAGAAGCCTTCGAGGCGACAGTTTCGCTCGCGCTCGGCCTGCTCAGCCTTTCTCCTCCTGCGCACCCGGACGCTCTGGTCTTTTTACGACGGGAGCCCTGGCACGCCTGTCATTAGCTCCCCGAGCTCTTCGCGACTGGCGAAAACGGTACAGCTAAGGCTCTCCTGGCGAACCTTTTATCTAAGGCCGCGTGGGATACTTTTTACCCATCGATGCAGTAGATGGACTTTTGTCAGATACGGGAAAAGTGCCGCTTCGAAGCGACGATTGCAATCTGTTGCGCATCAAGTGTATTAGCCGATAGGAGAGCAAAGGACAGAGGGAGAGAGAGAAGAGCTCTCGGCTTTTGTTGAGCCTTGAGCCCAGCACGTACTACTACTTCTACAACTGTGCCTGGCGTGCGCTTAAACGCCACGACGATCTTCTTTCGTTTCTGGTGATTATGCTAATTTTTATGCTCTAAAATCTTCCCAGAAGGAATTAAACTTTTAGTGCACTTCCTAAGAAATCGTTTAGGCATCAAGTGACCGAGCAACAACATGTACGGCACCAAATTAAGATTTCTTATTTCTTTTCATTTTATTTGACAATCGACTTGTTCACTCTCTAGTAGAAAAAATAAATACGACAAAGAATAATTTGGTGAAGAGAATCTATAATTTTTTTGTTTAACTTGATCGTCTGGATTTGCGAAATTTTAGTTATGTCATCGTTAAATCGATAACCTGCTATATAATAGAATTTTCATAACTTTTGAATGATACCATAGGTTAAGAGTTTAGATTAAAAAAATTGCAGCATATCTTATAAAAATCATATTCTTTTCCCATGAGAGACTCATAGCTTACTGGATAATAAAAATCATTAATCTATAAGCATGCGAACTCTCAAAGAGATGAATCTTCTGTGTACCGATGCCGACGCGCTCACAAAAGGAGCAGGTGAAAAGAGACAGCAAATCGAGTCGAAATTGAAGAATATCCCCAACGTTGACGGGAGGACTAATGACGCGCTGGTGCATCACCGCACAAATCGTCGCCCCCATGCGGCTTCGTCCTATCCCTCGCTTGGCGCTATAGACGATACCAACAACCACCGGCAACAGGAAAATAAAAAGAAAATCAAGAAAAAAGAAGAAGAAGCAAGAGACAAACAGGCCGCGGAGTGGAATCACAGTGCCGTGTGTGTGTGAGCGAAGCAGTGTGCCGCTTTGGCCCCCCTGGTGACACTTCCCATTCTTCTCGGCACGCCATTAAGCCAGGGCAAAGTGAGCCGCCCCCGCGGGACGCCTTCGCTCCGCGGCTTGGCTTTTCAACGCCGCTCCGCGGAGGAGTCGCCGGCGCCCCTGATGATGCGGCGACGTGTGCGATGAGCTGCGCTTATTTTCTTCGGCGCGCGTCTCCACCATCGGGCTCATTCTACCCGCGTGGAAATTCGATTCGGGTCCAGCGACTTTTCGACGCCCAGGCCGCATACACCGCTCCTCGTGCGCCCCATGATTTTTCATTCCTACGTCACCTGCGCACACTCGACTCTAATATCTTAGCCCATCATTACGTCTGCGTTCTTCTCCCTTGGGCTCATGAGAAAGAGATTTTTTTTGTGCTCCGGCTTGGGGCGACGTTATGGACCCTGGGAAATGTAACGAATTAATTAGATTCACTTGTGACCCTGTCTATTGTACGGATGCTTGGCTGCTGCTGCGTGTGAGGCTTCGGTACCTGTTCGTTTGTTTCCATCACAAGTGTTTTCCTTTCTTCTCGTGTACTTCAGCTACAGCAGGCCTCTCGAAGCTTTAGTTGGAATTTTAAGGAAAATTCTGTGCATAATTTAGACGATGATAATGTCAAACATTCACTCACAAAATATTTAAAACAGATTTTATTTACGGAAATAATAAAAATTTAACAGATTTAGAAAAGACGAAACGATAAATTTAATGTCTATACAGGAACGAGGCACTTTAGACAAGTCCTGCGGATAGTATAGTATATGCCGAATTGATATTGCATTATTGAAGAGTAAGTCACATCGTCCGGTGGATGAACATTTTAGTTTCATTCGCTCGTCGTTGCGTATACACATGCACGCGCACACATACACAAAGCCAAGTGTACGTGGTATCCCTCGCAGACTTGAGTGTCCGTACGAAATAATGCATGCCGCACGGCACATAGCCCGCGGCGCGAAAAGCGAGAAGCCGGACCGGCCTCTCTCGGACGCGAAACGAGAAACGGCCGTAATGTACGAAAGCGCGCTAGGAGTGGAAGAGAGAAAGAAGAAACGAGAGGGGTATGGGAGAAGCGGTAATGCATGCGATTATGCGGATCAATGAGCTATGGAGCTATTTATGGCTCTATCGGTCTGGCAAGCTACCGCACCGGCGTTATCTTTCACGTGCTCTTCCTCCCGGGTATCCACTCTCCCCCTCTCCTTTTATCGCTGCCTAGCCTTTCTCTCGTTATTTTAGCTGTTCATCTCTTTCTTCCTACTCCAGGAGCTCCTCTTTTCTTCTTTCCTATTATTCATTGTCCCTGAATTATTCTATTAGGAAGCCATCGACGTTTATCCATTAGATTTTCAATCATTTTCCAGACGCTATCCTTTCGTCTTGGTGTATACCTAATGTAAAAAGCCTTGGCTTTACTCTCTTTTTTTACCTTTGCTGTGCATTGCATTGCACGTGAGATACCGATTGAATTGCCGATGAAATACATTGAACGGTCGTACAAATTCTCATTTTCAATTTGTGGTTTTATTTAGCCTTTTTTTATATATAATTCATAATATTTTATATATAGAAATCTCCATTGTGTGTGGTCAAAGGAAAATTGCTAAATCGAGTCATTGATACATGTTATCAAATTTCATTTAACGTTAGCACACGAATGATAAAAGACGGAAAACACAAATTATGAAAAACTATGGACAGCGATTGCGAATGCATTGGGATCGTGGACACGCATAAGTTAATCGAAAGGTTACAAATGTTTTCATTAACACATGAGATTTTCTACAAAAAATCTATCCTGTCAGCGAGTGCAACAATGACGAAAACGGTATTCCCTGCTAATGGAAGGACGTTGCGCTAATTATTCAGTGCTAATTGAACGACAGGTACACACGCATACCGATACAGATCTGTACTCGCGAAATACTCGAATGTTAACAACGTTGGCATGTATCGATGAATGATACGGACGTTAATGACGGATGTACTTTGACTTAATTAATTTGAACCGCTATTGTCATCAAAGATTCAATTGCCGACGAATATACATGTTAACCAAAAGTAAAAAGTACTTTCAACAGCAAAAAAATGTAGTCCTCTTTTTAAATTAGAACAAGACTGCTTTCATCGCAAATTTAATGATACACTTATTCATTAGATCCTTGCACATAATACTCAAGACTTTTCGATGTAATTTTTGAAAGACGATCAGACGACTCTAAGCCGATGACAGGATGCATTTATCACACATTCGCTAATGATAATAATAATAATAGTTTGCTCATATTTCACCTAAAAAAACTTGAGAAAGGCAGAAAGAGAGGGAGAGCGCGTTTAATAGCCGAGTAGTGCAGAGAGGTGCGCGCACATAACTGCCAGCCGTCGAAAGAGTCGACGAATCCGGCCTTCCGCAGTGGCGGCCGCCGACTTGTCATCCTCATGCAAATATGCCCCCCTGCCACGTTCTATCTCCTCTCGCGGCCCTTCGCCCCTCTTGCCATACCCTAGTGCGAAACGCGCGAAGCCACATCCCATAGGCAGCGCAACGCGCGACTCTGAATAATGCATGGAGGGAGAAAGAGCCGACCGCAGGTATACGCACAGCATAGATCGTGCGTGGCGCTTGACGGGCGCCGATTCACCGATTCCGCAGCTGGTTATTAGAATGATTTACGCACGGAGCCAAAACGACCGGCCGCGCTGATAATTCGCGCCGGACCGAAACACTTTTATCATTCGACGCATGGCGACTTTGGACACCCTGTACACGCGTGCGAGGAAGAAGGTGAAAGAAAAAGAGAGACAGAGAGGGAAGAGAGCGTGGCCCGTCCCACGTGCTCTGTAGTTGGAGGGACACGATGCGGTTATGCTAATACGGGAGGCAATCGACGTCCCCTCCTCGCTGGTTGCGCGCTGTGTGTCGCACCAGGAGCAGGCTCTTAATGCCCGGATAATTACAGCCTAGACGGTGGCGAGCGCGACGTTATTTAGACACGCGGCCCTGCTCTTATCGGCGCGCCGCGATCACGGTGCAAAATTGCGCTCGGATACTTGCAAAATTGTTAAATTGATGGCTTGATCTGAGGTCCTTGTCGAGGTTTTATCCTCCCCTCCCTTCTCTACCCTCCTGTACTCCCCCCGCTCGTTACGTTCGAACGTTAGCATTCTAATTGGCCGGATGATTTAATAAAATGGCCGGATAAGGATCGGGCTAATGAGCGGCCGGTTGAGAGAAAAGCTTTATACCGAACGATCATTCAATTTTCGATTGGCCAACTTGATAAGCGTTTGACTTTTGTATTCGATTGGGATACACTGCAGACCACTTTTTATCGCTCAATGTTAATGTATTGTGGATTTATTGCTACATGTATGCATGTACATACGTAACGCTCATGGTTCGAATAGTGTCGCACATTAAACGAATCTGTGTATTTAAATAGACGGCTGTTTGATAGATTATTTCAGGTAACGTAAATAATTTATAATATATTACAGAAACAAAAACTAGTTTTCTTTGAAATACCGACCGTGAAAAACAATACACGAACTTTGTTTATAATTCATAAAAGTTAAAAATCAAGGGCCCGAAATTCTTCAATATAGCAATTTATAAAAATTTTAAATTTACTTTGAAAAGCAAGCGCCCTGTAATCAAACTCTCATTTTCCGTAATGACCATGGTCTATCTTGATTTTCCGAAACGCAAGGAAAGAGTAGAGATCGTGGTTCAGGTAGCGCCCCTAGGAAAAGCAGTTTGGAAACGGCCTGCCGCATAAAGAGCTACCGCTTCGTAGTCTCATGTATACACACACACACACACACACACACACACACACACACACACACACACACACACATATATATATATATATATATATATATATATATATATATATATATAACGTGGCTCGTCCCCTACTACCGTTGAACCGTAAGAGGGAGGTCGGACGGCAGTAGGGAGTACACTGTTAAAAATTTCGGGGCCAAATTTAAGAAAAAGCTTAGGAAGCATTTTTGCATAACACCCTTTGAACATTCAAAGGCGCCCATAAATAGAAAT